>CAUYQG010146535.1:0-23078 GCA_963574415.1 Tarsius wallacei
TAACCCACAGACTAGGAAAAAATATTCACCAACTGTATATCTGACAAAGGCCTGACAACTAAGATCTACAAGGAACTCAAATGTGCCAAAAAGAAAAAACAAACAGCCTCATTACAAAGTGGGCAAAAGATATGAATAGACGCTTCTCAAAAGAAGACATACGAGCAGCCAACAGATTCATGAAAAAATACTCAGCCTCACTAGTCATCAAAAAAATGCAAATTAAAACCACACTGATATACCACCTAACTCCAGTCAGGATGGCCATCATCAAAAACTCAGGAAACAACAGATGCTGGAGAGGGTGTGGCAAAAAGGGAACACTTCTGCACTGTTGGTGGGAGTGCAAACTAGCACAGCCTCTGTAGAAACCAGTTTGGTGATTCCTAAAAGATCTAAAAATCGACCTTCCATATGGCTCTGCAATACCTCTACTGGGAATATACCTGGAGGAACTCAAATCACTATGACAAAGATACCTGCACACTCATGTTTACTGCAGCATTATTAACAATAATAAGAACACGAAACCTACCATGCTGCCCATTGAAAGAGGACTGGATAAAAAAAAATGTGGTAGATATACACAATGGAATATTATGCAGCCATAAAGGATGAAATTATTAATTTAGCAGCAACTTGAATAGACTTACAGTCTATGATACTGAGTGATCTATCACAGAAACAAAGAACTGAGTATCAAATGTTCTCACTCAAAAACAGACCTTGAGCAACTATCATAATACTATAAGAAAGGGATTGGCAGTAATGGGAAACTGCTGGGGGAGTTGGGGGGGACGCATCTCATCAACAAGTGTACCTGCATAATGAACATTTGTATACCTAACCCTGAATTGTACCCCACATCTTCAAAATAAAAAAATTAAAACAAAAAACAAAGGACTGACAGTATGATATAATCTCACCTTTGTAAAACAGTGACTAAATAAAACTAATGGGCTGGGCATGGTAATTCACACCTGTGGTCCCAACAATTTGGGAAGCTGAGGGAGGTGGATCATTTTAGTCCAGGAGTTCAAGGCTGCAGTGAGTCACGATTGCACCACTGCATTTTAGCCTGGGAAACAGAGTGAGATCCTGTTTATAAATAAATAAGTATATATAAGTATGATTTTTATGAGCATGAAGATACACATGGAAGGATACACATAAGGTTTATAACATGGATCACCTGAGATGGGGAAAAGGGACAGAAAAAAGAGGAAAGAAAGGGAGAAGTTTTTAAAAAATCCTGAAAAGTTACATTTTGTACAAAAATTGTTTGTTATGACCTAAAATGTGTAACATTACATATGCATGTGCACTTGTGTATGCCTGAAGAGATGCACTAAAAAAATAATAATAATCAAATGGTAAATATGGTTTTCTCATGGTAGGTGTGATTTCAGGTACTTTTTATTATTTCTATATAGTTCTATATAGTTTTTTCACTGATTTTTAAATGAATCTGTATAATTTATATAACATATATATGACAGAAAAAATCTTCCCTTTGAAAAAGAAATGCAGTGATTATTATAAGACTCGTTTTTTTGTATCTATTTCATACACATTGAATGCTCCCACAACATGTTTTAAAAATAACTGATGAGTCTCAACTGTTTTACTGGATTCTGTGTGTCCACCCTCCACACTCCTCTGGTTGTCTGGACTACAGTGCTTATTCACTCCCGGGTCTGCTTTGTTTGCTCTGGAACCCATTGCTCTTGATACAGATCTGTCAGAAACTCCAACTTTCTGACTCAGACTTTACCTATAGTGTGGCTTGCAGAGTGTAATATCTGCTATACCATATTTCTAGGTCTGTCTTCTGTAAAAGACTATAGCATTTAGTTATATAATTGTGTGTACTAATATAACATGGTCTCCACAAATTTCCTCCCAAAGTATCTTTACTAGCTTCTTAAAAATGATCTTTGTTCCTTTTAACATCAGTCCCCCCATCTCCCAACTTGTGATGTCTTTGTCTGAGGAAGGTGTGGACCAGAAAGAAAAAAGTTGACTGCCAAAACTCCCTTCCAACCTTTTCCTCTGAATTTGGCTAAGTTGTCCTGAATTTTATAATGATCATCATCCTCTGTTTGTCTTCTTTCTTCTCTCTCCTTCTTCCTCTCTACATCTTTTTGCTCTTTCCTCTTTCTGTCTTTTCTCCAGCCACTGTGGTCTCTTATGACTTCCTAAATCCTCCAAGAAGGAATTTTGGGACTCTGGACCTAGATATGGGACTATATTCTGCTATTTTTGCTCTTCTTGATTTGTTGCTTTATGGGAGATTTTCTTCTTTGTTTATATTTAATGTACCACGTTAACCAAATGGTAACCTCCTAGTCTTTTGTTCTTCTACAATTACATGAGCATTATACTTTCTAACTAGCAACATTTTTTTTTTTTTTTTTTTGAGTCAGAGTCTCACTCCATTGCCCAGCCTGGAGTGCAGTGGCCTTTATCTCCTGGGCTCAGGCAATCCTTCTGCCTCAGCCTCCCAAGTAGCTGGGACTACAGGTGTGCACCACCATGCCCAGCAAATTTTATGATTTTTGGAGAGATGAAATCTCACTATGTTGCCTAGGCTGGTCTCGAACTCCTAGGCTCAAGCAATCCTACCACTTTGGCCTTCCAAAGAGCTGAAATTACAGGTGTGAGCCACTGTACCCAGCCTAGCAAGTCTTTAGTAGTCTTTACCTATTAACTAAATGATAGTTTTATGTGACCAGTTGAATCTATAAAATGCATAATCTCTGGTATGATTCTGTACCAACTAGTGTGTGTGTGTGGGGGGGGGTAGGAGGTGTGTATGTGTGTGTGTGTGTGTGTGTGTGTGTGTGTGTGTGTGTGTATCCCAGTACATTTATAATTCTAATTCACTGATTTGTATATTATCCCCATGTAGAAATGACCCATGAAGTTTATTAACATTTGGGTATAATTACAAATACCATTTTATGACTTACTTTTCTTTGTAATGTCATGTAACTCATTTCAAATATTAGCAGACAGGCGAATTAGAAATAAGGAGTGAAAAAACTTGGCACAGAAGTTTCTCATCAAATGGAAAATTCATAGGAGGTAATATTATAAAGACATTAAGTATGAAGAAACAGAAAAAAAAGTTAAAGGAGTTTTAGATTTAATAAAAATTAAAAATTTTATGTTAGACCCTAGGGGTGAAATATTCATAGAGAGAGTTATAAAATAGTTTATGCCAAAGATAGTCCATGGGGTTATAAGGGTCTGGTAAATGTGTCTAGGTGAGACTCTTTTCTAAAAGGGAGGATTCTACCCCAAATCTGTAAGTTAAGATTGTTGTCAGTCAAAGGCAAAGAACTAAAAACTTTGCAGTGCTATTGAGCACTGCTTGCCCGTGAGCAACCCCTTTTTTCTACAATTTATCATCCTTTGCTCTTATGAAATTCTTAGATGTACTTAGAGCAGCCTCCAATTATTTCTATTTCTGGAAAAGCACATAGCATGAAGACAATTTTCAAATCCAAGAACATGAAATAGACACAGTTCATTTTAAATAGCCATTTACCCTCTTTATATATATAGCAAAAGAAACATATAAATATGGGGAGGAGAAAGACTGGGTATAAAGGGGAGAAGACCAAAGAAATTAAGTACTATTCTGAGAAAGCTATGACATCGAAAAAAACTTTAATAATTCCCCAAAATTTTTTCATAGTTTGAACAAGCTCACAGGTCTTTCATAGATCTTTTCAGTTAATTCAGAATAATTCAAATATTTTCATTGTGACTTTACCAGATTTTATAAGTATTATTATAATAATTATTAAAATGCATCCGTGTGTTTCTTTCAAAAATAAGGAAGAGTCCAGCAAAACTTTATTAGAAATAGACTAGCATAACTGACAGAGGACACCTGGTGGCAGTGAACAGTAGTGTCATTTTTTTTTCTTTTTTTTTTTTAGTAGTACCAGGTTGGTGTCAGATGCCTGTGATCTATGTCACTTTCAACAGGATAAGAGGTGTTACAAAGAAGTCAATTAATAAACAAAACATTGTTTGACTTTTATATGAGAACTTGTCTCAAGCGTTTTGAAATTTATAGTCTAGCTAGAAGTTATAGAAACTGTGGTTACACAATACATGGTTTTATAACAAATGAAAACTTGCTTCCTTTTTAAGGTGAAATGAATGTCAACTTTTTTTTTCAAAAAATGGCAAACACATTCATTAATTTCATACAACAATGTTCTTATTATTATTACATCTTATCATTGTGTATATGAAGAACTGGACACTGCTCTAGGTATACAAGAATGAGTAAGACATAACCCAGGTTCTGTAAGGCAGAGAAAGTAAACATGTAAAAAGAACAGTGATAATATGTGTTTGAGGTCCTGTAACAAAACTAAGGATGGTGAGAACAGAGGAAGAAGCCATTTTGGTTTTACTTGTTGGGGACGTGAAGTCAGGAAGTGCTTAAATAGAGGAGGCACGTTTTGTTTGTTTTAGAACCATCTATTGTGTGGCCACCCTTGTTGGATGTCTGCTCACTTTATAGAACAAGGAAGAAGAGATGTCTACTATTGTCTGCTGCATTTGCTGGCTGTCTTGGAGACTTTTCATTAAGTTTTTTTAGGCCTTCTTAAAACTAGTTTAGTAAATGTTCACTCTATTCTAAATGCATAAAAAGAACAGATAAAATAAGTTCTTAAAAGTTAATTTATTTGTTAAAAAAAGCAGGAATCTGGGATCCAGACAGATAAGGCTGTTGTCACATCTCTTGTCCCTAGCAAATCATGAGTTTTGGTGAAAACGTTGAAATATCATCAGTCTTAATTCTATTTGATGGCAAAGGAAAGTTTGACTTGCTAGCTCAAGTCCCTTCTAACTGTAAGCATTAAAATGGCATACTCCCATGATGTATAACCCATTTGCGATGGTTTAAAACATGTGTACAAATTCTTTTTCAATCTTCCTCTCAAAAGGTAGAGTCTAATTCCCTTCTCCTTGAGTCTGAGTCAGGCTTCTAAAGAATCGAATGTGGTGAAGATGACAGTGTCCAGTTTCCCAAACTAGGTCATAAAAGGTACTGCAGCTTTTTCCTGGACATCATTCTTAGATCACTCATGCTGGGGAAACCAACTGCCCTGTTATGGGAAGACTCAAGTGGCTCTATGAAGAGGATCATATGGCAAGAAACTGAGGTCTGCAATCAACAGCCAGGTTAGTGAGCTATCTTGGAGATCCTCTGTCAAGGTCAAGCCTTGAGATGACTGCAGTCCCAGCCAACATGTTGACTGAAGTCTCCTTAGAGACCCTTTATCAGAGCCATCCATATAAACTGTACCAGAATTCATGACCCTTGGAAACTTTGAAATCATTAAACATTTTTGTTTTAAGCCTTTAAATTTTATGGTTATTTGTTATGCAGCAATGGCTTAGGAAGATACCATCCCTCAAATCATCTTCTCCTTGGAGATTTTCTTATATTTCTTACATTTTCATAGTTCTTATATTGCTCACTTCAGTGAGCAATAATATAGATGCAGAATTATTATTTTATCTTTAAAATTCTTTTGAACAGAGTTGGAACATCTAATTTTCTACCTCAATTCTTGCACTGAGCTAAAAACTGTCTGCCTCTTAGGATCAGCCTAAGTAAACAATCACAGAAACAAAGAATTGAATACCACATGCTCTCACTCAGAAGTGGACTCTGATCACTTGTCACACAAACACAAGGGTGGAATCGGCAGACACTAGACACTGCTTAGGAAAGGGAGGGAGGGCAGGATGAGAAAGGAGGCCTGTGGCAACACATTGGGTACCTGGTCCACTATCAGGGGTGAAAGGACCTGCTAGTAGCCCAAACTTCACCTGCATGCAAATTTCTTATGTAGTAAATCCTCATTTGTACTCCACAACTCTAAAATGAATAAAGATAAAAATCTTATGCCTCTCTCTATGCCTTCCTTTGCCTAACAGTATTATTGCTAAAAGGCCCATTTGCCATTTGTAGCTTATGCAGCTCCTTTAACTACTGTATTCAAAGTCTTCTCAGTTTAGGAAAGCAAATTTGGACAATCATATAGCATCACTTTCTCATAATTCCTTCAACTTTTTCTAAAGCATCAAAGGACTCTCCTCCAACCCAAGATGAATCTCATATTTCCACGGGTAGTTCCACTCCCTAGAACTCCTGGTCAATAGGTCTAACTCAAGAATCCAGAGCATAAGGCAAGAGGCTCAAATTATTTTTACAGTCTCTCAAGGTAAATAGAAACATTAAATCGATAATAGTCTTGGATTGAAAGGCAAAAATGCTACAGTGGAGTGCCGCATCTATAACCAACGGTCCTATGATTGAGTCACAGCCCTGCTATTTACTTGCTGTCTGAATGTAAACAATTTATTAAGCTGTTCTCAGATAAACTTTCCCACCAGAAAAATAAGAGAACTGATATCTATCTTACAGAATGGTTGTAAGAATTGAGGAATATATTGAATGTAAAAAGTCCTTTATAAAGCACTTTACACATTTTAGTTGTTTATTAACATTACGTCAAGCCACCCATGAACACATACAAATCACTTAAAAATTGATCATGGCCAGGCTCGGTGGCTCAGCCTGTAATCCCGTGCCTTTGGGAGGCTGAGGTGAGTGGATTGTCTGAGCCCGCGGGTTCGAGACCCACCTGGGCAAGCGAGACCTCATCTCTACAATAAATAAAAAAATTAGCCGGGCGTGGTAGCACGTGCCTGTAGTTCCAGCTACTTGGAAGGCTGAGGCGGCAGGATCGCCGGAGCCCAGCAGGTCGAGGCTGCGGTGGCCGGGAGCCGCCACTGCACTCCAGTCTGGGTGACAGAATGAGCCTCCAACTCAAAAAAAAAAAATTGATCATATTTCCAGATCTAAGAGACTTTTAATATTGCCAACTCTATTTCTTCTTTCAAGAAGTGAAATTACAGCATGCATATGAAAAGTGTCCAGAAATCAGAATTTTAAGGTGACACCCCCTAGTTACATAACCTTATACAAGTTGCTTATCTTCTCAGGTTTAATATTTTCTCATTTTTGAAAATGAGTTACATGAGTTAGAGAACTTTAAGATCAATTCTTGGATGCTAGTAACTGTTAAATAACATTTGTGGTTAAATGGAAAAGGAAGGATTTTAAAAGTAAGGAAAATAATCAGTGTAATATTA
Source organism: Tarsius wallacei (assembly GCA_963574415.1). Taxonomy (NCBI): domain Eukaryota; kingdom Metazoa; phylum Chordata; class Mammalia; order Primates; family Tarsiidae; genus Tarsius; species Tarsius wallacei. The sequence goes on from CAUYQG010146535.1 coordinate 7,195, forward strand.
TAAACTGCTGTATTAAGAGAAAATATTTTTACTCTGAAATCACTTCATTTAGACCTGTAAGTGTGAAAATGTTCTTATTCATCTGCTTTGATAAGTAACCAGATGGTGTGCAAGTATTCATTTTCTTTGTACTTTAATGCAATTGAAATGTATTTGCTAGTCACCTCTTGAAACCTACAGAACTTTAAAATCAATCATTTAGAATATGAAGATTCTAGTGACGCTATTAAACTCTATGACGTTGAAATGTTAAAATCACCAAAGCACCTTTAATTTTACTGGTAATGACATACACAACCTTTAATACTGGATATTAAGTATTCATATTAAATCATAATAAATATTCATGCCAAACCATAAGCCACCTGATACAGAAAATGGTCATTTATTTTGTCATTTATGTACCATTGTCAGATCTGATAGGATAATGTTTATAATTTATTAAGCAATATATCACAAGAAAACGTCCAGTTCCACACTATTTCCATATTAGTAGTAGCAATGGATGTTCCTAGGGCATGGTGGAGTATGAATTATTTCTCAATTTGAGCATGATGCTACTGCCATAAAATGCCCCACGGCTAAGAAAGTCATTAGCATGCACTGTAGAACAAGCTTTTTACATATAACATACACACACACAATTAGAATACTTAGTACTATGAACATAAAAGAAATAAAAAAATAAGAGGAAGTAAACACAAAGCAGACAGTCCTCTGATTTACAGCAGGCACTGCAAGGGTAAATGAGAGCCGAGCTCTTTTATAGCAAGCTAAATACTTATCCCTTATCTACAAAGGAATATAGTTCAAAGCCAGGTCAGCTAGGCAAACTTGGAACTTAAGGGAATTCGAAAACAGAGATCTTTTTCAAAAAGCTACTGCTTCCCAGGGATGACGGTGTGACTAATAAAAATGGAGGGCCTCATTAATTTTATTTAACTGTTAATCACCAGATGTTGTGAGCCATATGGAAAGAAATTTAATTTAATGTTTTCAGGGCTGTGAACAGAGTATGTATGTTTGTGTCTGTGTTGGGGAGGTGGTGTGTGTGGTGTGTGTGTGTGTGTGTGTGTGTGTGTATCTAAGTACAGTACAGATATTTAGATCCTTGTAAAAGGAGCTTGTTTTATCAGCTTGACAGTAGAGAGATAAGCACTGCGTTTGTGATAATGTCACCTTAGCACTTCGTAATACTTTTTTGTTTACAACATATTTTCATAGGCACAATTTTACCCACTTTTTAATAATACTACTATCACTAATTACTATTTTAGTATAGAAGAAAGTGAGCTCCAGAGAGTTTAGAGACACAAAGCTAAGAAGAGGCAAGAATAGGGAGCAAGACCCAGAAGACCCACACTCTTCACCAATGTCCATGAGAAAAAGCATATAATTGAACTGGTTTATCTGGTGCCTTAGAAAAATATATCAGGTGACCTCTTACCACTCCATATTTAAATTTTTTACTTTTATTTTTGAGTTAGAGTCTCGCTCTGTCACCAAGGATGGAGTGCAGTGGCATACTTACAGCCACTGCAGTCTTGACTTACTGGACTCAGGCGATCCTCAACCTTCCAGTAGCTGGAACTACAGGCATGTGCCACCATGCCTGGCTAATTTTTTAATTTATCATAGAGATGAGGTTTCGCCAAGTTGCCCAGGCTGGCCTCGAACCCATGAGCTAAGACAATCCTCTCACTTCCATCTTCCAAAGTGCTGGGATTAGAGGCATGAGCCACCACACCCAACTCACATTTAAATTATTAATCCTCTTACCAAGAGTTCTAGTTCATAGTTTCGTCCCTCTGTTGTGGCTATCTGGAGATGGAAGATATGGCTCCTTAGTTCATTCAACAAATTATTTTAGTACTTACCTCATGCCAAACAATGGGTTTAGTGCTACAAAGACGTCTATGAATAAAATGCCATGCCTGATTCAGGTTGTATGGTTGTATTTGTTCATAGTCTACTAAAGGAAGGGTCAAACATTTTTGGTATTACAACACTGAGAGGGAGTTCAGAATTCCTCTATGAACTCTTTACAACGATTCAAGGGGAACAAGACAAATACACCAAGAGGGTCTGGGTACCACAGGGATAAAACAATCTGTAATGTGTGGGGTTTAAACAAAGTTTACATACGAGGGATGACTCCCCAAAAACCCCAGAGTTATCTTTTGGCACCCTTGTAATACACTTGGAATTTGTTTCTCTGGATCAAAAGGTCAACCAAAGTTTTTTATCTGAAAGTTTTGAGAAGATTGTGTCACAATTTATGGAAGAAATGTCCTGAGTTGTAGCAAACAGATGATGGAGTCTTCCACAATGTCAACATACTGCCCACACCACGCTGAGTGTTCAGCAATTTTTGACAAAAACAGCATGACCTCTACGTCCCACCCTCCCTATTTATCTGATCTCTCCCCAAGTGACTTTTATTGTTTCCCAGGATGAAAAAAGTCCTCAAAGGGAAATATTTTGCCAATGTGGAAGAAGTGAAACAAACAGAAGAAGCACTAAAAGGCATCCAAATTGATGAGTTCAGAAACTGTTTGGGGCAGTAGAAAAAGCATCTCAATAGGTGTATTGCATCAAATAGAGAGTACCTTGAAGATGACGGAAGTTTAAACAAGTAAGAATAAATACACTTTTTTGTAAATAAATTCTGGGGTTTTTTGGATCCCTCTCATACAGTTTCTTATTCATATTTTGTAATTTTATCCCTTCACCCCTTTATTTCTTCTTTCTCTTTTACTCTTCCCAAGTATCAGTTGGCACCACTATTGTACCTCATCTGACTAAAATGAGTGCTGTGTCTGTTCAGTAATCAGGAGCTTAGAACACCAAGTCCCTCCCAAAGAGTGAAGCTTCTTTGGGGAGTCTCTAGTGGTGATAACTGAAACTGCATGAGATTTTGACAGTTTCTTGCGGAAAGAGTCTGTTTTGGTAAGGTTTGGAATTCCTTTCTAAATCCTAATCTGGATCACTCAGAATTCCAAACTGCAGGGACAGTTGTGCATAATAGTAAAGTTCCCACAGAGTGTGAGCTCACAGTAAACAAAAAATATTATCTTAAAATCATAAGAAAATATACGATGTGTTTACTTTCAATAAATCAATGTGATTTAAAATCTAAATTTAAAATTACCTGGCCAGGCTCCTTGAAATTCAACTTTAGTGTTCTACCTGTTAGTAAGGAATTTTGGGAGGCCATTCCAATTGTAAAACATCTGTGCTAGATACTTTCATTGTATAACTGTCTCCCAACTCCTTGAGTCCAACTCGATCACTAATAACATTGTGTGACTGCATTAGATAATCCAAGCCAAAGCTTGAGATTTTTCAGGTTAGATAAAAAAGCAAGATCCAACTATGTGCTGTCTACAAGAGAAACACTTTAGATTCAAAGACACAAATAGGTTGAGAATAAAAGAATGTAAAAAGATTCAACCGACAATTAAATAAAGCTGGAAGGTTTATTCTAATATTTGAGAAAATAGGCTTTAAAATTTAAAAAGTTACTACAGATAGAGACATTTTATAATCATAAAGGGGTCAATCTATCAGGAAAGTATAATAGTTGTAAACATACATACATCTAACAACAGAACACCGAAATATACAAAACAAAAACTGAAAGAATTAAAGGAAGAAGTAGGCAGGTCAACAATAGTAGGTGGAGACTTTAATGCTCCACTTTCAATCATGGATAGAACTACCAGGCAAAAGATCAATAAGGAATAGGAGACTTGAAAACAATGTACACCAACTAGAACTAAAAGACCTAAAACACCAACAGCTGGAGAATATCATTTGTCTTAAGAACTCATAAAACATTCTTCAGGATAGATCATATATCAGGCCCCCAAATAGACCTCAGTATATTTAAAAGGCTGGAAACATACAAATGTGTTCTCTGATCATAGTGGAATTACTTTAGAAATTAATAATAATAGAAAGAAATTTGAGGAATTCACAAATATGTGGAAATAATTAAACAACACTCCTAAGTAGCCAATAGGTCAAAGAATAAACTACAGTGGAAATGAGAAAATAATTTGAGATGAATAAAAATTAATACATAATATGACAAAACTTGTGATTCTGTCTAAATGGTTTTTAGAGAGAAATTTATAGGTATAAATTCACAAAAAAGAAAAATCTCAAATCAATATACTAACATGTCACCTTAAGAGACTGGAAAAAGAACAGTAAACTATACCTAGAGCAAGTAGAAAAAAGGAAATAGTAAATATTAGAGAGGAAATAAATTAAAAACAGAAAACAGTGTGGAAAATCAGCAAATCAAAAGTTGTTTCTTTGAAAAGATAACAAAATTGACAAACCCTTAACCAGTTTGGCCAAAATAGTAATAATAATAATAATAAAATGAAAGAAAAGAGAGCCAGAGAGAGAGAGAGAGACTAAAATTACTAAAATCAGCAATGAAAGAGAGACCTCACAGAAATTTAAAAGAAAAAAAAGATTATAAGGGAATACAATTTTAAGTCATCAAATAGATAACCTAGATTAAATGGATAAATTCTTAGAATTACCAAAAGTGACTAAAGAAGAAATTTTAAAAACCAGTAGAACTATAAGGAGTAAAGACTTTGAATTAGCAATGGAAAAAACAAAAACAACTTCCTTCAAAGAGAAGCCCAGATTCAGATGGTTTCATTGATGAAATTCCACTAAATATTTATAGAAGAAATGTTCACGAACTCTTCCAAAAAAGAAAAGAGAACATTTCCCAACTCATTTTAATATAGGCTAATGCCAGTATTAACCTGAAATCAATAGCAAAAGCAACACACAAAAAAGAAAACGACAGACCAATATCTCTTATGAATATAGATTTCAAATACTAGTATTCCAAATTCTGCAATATGTGGAAAAGATAATAAACCATGAACAGGTGGGATTTATCCCAGGAATAAAAGGTTGATTTAATATCCAAAACTCAACTAATGTAATATACCATATCAAAATAAGGACAAAAACCACATGTTCATTTCAATTGACACAGAAAAAGCATCTGACAAAATTCAACACCCCTTTATAATGAAAACAATCAACAAACTAGGGAGAAAAAAGGAACTTCCTCAACATGACAGTTTCTCTCCAGTTCCTGGGGCTACCCAGGGCCAGCAATATCATTAGAGTAGAGATTCAGACCAAGACCCTTATTACTGGTCCCATTTTTTCATGTCAGGGTGTTGTCCAACTGTACCATTACCACAACCACTACTGCTACCTTCTCTGATACAAGCAGAGAAAAATTATTTCTCCCTGATCTCTTACCTGTGGGGTGCCCAGCTCCTCATGCAGGACATTTGATCTGACTCTCACTGTGTCACCTAAGAGATAAGAGCAGGGAAGGGAGCCTTGTCCACTTGTACCACAACTGCCCACCCTGATAACACAGCCTCTGGGGATAGTTTGCTAAGTAAATGGTTAGGAGACAATTGATGCAGTGAGGAGGATGAGAAATGCAGTAGAAGCACTACAATCTAAAACAGAGTCCACAGGGAAGGGCTCACCAAAGTTACGTTTGAGTGAAGACATGGAGGAGGTGAGAGAAGTTGACATTCTGATATCTGGGGGACGAACATTCTAGACATAGGAAAAGATGAGAGCAAATTGTGTACCTGGATCCTCGGTGTGTGTGGCATTTTTAAGGAAAAGTAAGGACATCAGCGTTGTTGGAGCAAAAATGGAACGAAAATACCAAAGCAGAGAACGGTAGGAAAATGGATCAGAAAGATTCCTAGGGCTAAACCTTTCAGGGTGGATAAACCATCCTATTAAGGCTCTGAAAAAGTAGTATTTACTATTTATGGAAATCATGAGTAATGCTCAGGGTTATTTTAGTAAAATTATTGCATACAAACACAGAATAGTTTTTTAGTAAGGAGTGATTCAAAATTAATTCATAATAAATTGATAGATTTTGAAGAAATATTAAAGAATTACTCTATATTATAAACTCTCTAGGTTATGCATGAAATGATTCTGCCATTCATGAGCACATGATGGTTTGGAGACACACACCAGGCAGCAAATAAAATGACCTGCACTTCATAAACAGAAAAAAGTACTTTCTATAATTATCTAAAAATCATTTAAAAACTAATTAAGACCAAAAAAAAGTAGGGAACAAATCCCCATTTATAAACTGTGTGCTTTATTTTACAATTAAAATTGAAAGAGAGAAAGAGAAAAAGAGAGAGAGAAGCCAAGATAATTTTTTCCTCAGAGTAAGTAAGTACCTTTGGGAAGAAAGACATGTGAAGAGAGGAGTGGTTGTCATACTTTGTATCTTTTGGAACAATTCAAAATTTCTACATCTGTCCTTTTATAGTTCTTTCTTTTAACAAACAAGGGCTATAAGGAAAATTATGATCTGTTTCCTATTAAACTATATTTTTTGTACCCATTGTATTTTTTTTTTTTCAGTTGGAGTCTCACTCTGTCCACACTCACAGCTATCGCAGCCTCGATCTGTTGGACTCAGGTGATCCTTCCCCTCAGCCTTCCAAGTAGCTGGAACTACAGACACGCGCTACCACACCCAGCTTTGTTTTTGATTTATTGTAGAGATGAGGTCTTGCCAAGTTGCCCAGGCTGGTCTCAAACCCGTGGGCTCAGGCAATCCTCTCACCTTGGCCTCCCCCTGTATTTTTAAGTAAATAAATGTTACATTATATAAAATTAAAACTATAGTCTCGAGTATTATGTAAGCAATAAAAATAATAAGTTATACATTTCAGAACATTTCAAATAAAGGCAAACATGTTCCAAAAACTGGTGTTTAGACACCATTTTCTGGATTTCCAAGAAATGGTGGAATTGACTAAGCAAATGTGGTTGTATCTGAAATTGAGGAGTGCTATGTAGCAAATATCCTTCCTAAACAAAATCTTTCAATAGCTCAAAGAGATAAAATGAAACAAGAACATTTAATTTATCCTAACAATGTAATACAAGTTCTGTACTTCATACTTCAAGTTCTATAGTACCTCACACTTTTCATACTCATTACTGCATCAAGAACAATCACATAATAATGCCTGTGAACTTCACTTCTCTTCTGTAAAATAGACGTGATCACATCTGCCTTTCAGAGCTGTAAAAAGGATACAAAACAATGTGGATGAAGAGTTTGATGTACATCTAGTGCAAAGTACTCAATAAATTCTAAGCAAATTAGATATCAGAGTTTAAGTGACTGCCTTAGCACAGATTGTTAGTGACAAAAGCTTGTTCACACAGCTCGTTAGTGACAAAGTCAGAATTAGAATTGCTGACCAGGTACTTTTGGTCATGCCACGAGTATCGGCCTAAATGTTGAGTTCTGAAACTCTTACCTGCTTGTCCTGGTTCACAAGAGCCAATTGTGTACAACACGTCTCAACCTTGCATTTGGTAATGCTAATAACTTCAAATCGACCATGAGAATATCTGTGCCAAATGCTTTTGTTAATAGGGGATCTAGTTATAGTCACCATCATACCACTAATCTAAGCTTATAGAGCTGGACCCAATGTCATAGGTCATATCTATTTGGTTCAGTATAATGAGTGTGACGCAGATATCAATTCTTGAGAGGTCACTAAGGATTTCAAGTCACAAGGTCTCATTTATAGTTAATATTGTTTCCAACGTTACTTAATTACCCTGAGGCAACTTCCAAATTGGGTGATTCTCACTCCGTAAGTCACTAGATATCTTCTTTTGAATCTTATAGTATTTGTTTTCTGAGCATTGCCTCACCCTATATTTCTTGAAGGCAGAATAAAAGGCCTTCAGAAAAATCAAGGCATTGATTTTTATTTCCATCTCTTTTATGTTGGCAGTTCAATGAAGCTTCCCCCCTAGGCAGAATTAATCGCTCTGGCCTCTGCCCTCCCTAGCATTTTGCTCAAACTGTTAATATTGCACTTATCACATTGTGTTACTGTCTGATTTTTTTCTGCCTTTTTTCTTGGCAGGATCATGGGCTGCTTAAAGGGCTCTCATTCACCTTCTTTCCGCCAGCACCTAAAACACTATCTGGCTCATAGTAGATATTCAATAACTATTGAGTTGACTTGATCTGGCCAGGAGAGAAAAGATACAGCCAGCATCTTTTTAAAATGTTTATTTGATGTGATTTTTATTCAGCCAGCTGATTTTGATAGACATTTCTCAAATAAAAGATAGCTGCATTTTAGAAAACAAACTACAAATTATTTTTCTGTCACAAAAATATTTAAGCAGTTCTTTCTTTCATGAAATTCAAATCAGATTCTAAATGCAACAAGGAAAGAAAAGACAGAGAAGAGAGATTTTTGTCAAGTAAGGTGCAGTGTACTCAAACTCTTTCATTATATGTTATCAGCAGTTCTAGGAGCTCTCACACCACAATGAAATAGCCAGGAGTTGTAATACACAATCATTAAATGATGTTACCTAAATATATCATCTAGCCCAGCAGTTCTCAACTCCATTAAACCCCAAGCTCCCTTTTAGAACAAATATTTTCTAAGCCCTCTTTTTACTCTCCTGGAATTAAATTCATTGAAAGTATAACCAACTTAAAAATATTATTTTAACAAATCAGTGTCATACACTAATTGTAACCTACAGAAAAAATAGAAAATTAGGCCATTGGTAGTAAAATAATATCTATTTTGATATGAACACTAGAAGACATATTAAGTGATTAGATGCTTACCTCTACAAAACCTTATGTAGTATAAATTTGTGTCCGGGAGGACATTGAAAGTCATGTTCAATGTGGGTCAAGTTTATCACATGGGAGTTTCTTGCATATTGATAGATGTCTCTCATACCTGGCACCCACCCACTAATAGTTGGGAGTCTACATACCCATACACTGTCACTGTGACAACCAAAAATTGCCTGTATTTCAGAAACAGGCTTCTCATGTTTTAGAACCACTGTCCTAAAGAGACTGTAATCTTTTGATAAAAATGAAGATAATCATAACAATTTTACATAAATCTTAAGGCTTATTTGAAAATTAAATGAGAAAAGTGTTTCTTTGAAAGCCCGTAATAAACTATAACACATCAAAGAAATAAAAAGTATTATTCTATCTGCCAAGACTGACTTTGTAGCATATGTGGAAGTTTCTAGCACTGCCATAACTCTGATATCTTGTCACTGCATCAGTATCACCTTTAGAAGACTCTCTCCATACCAGGATATACTCATTCCCAGTATATTGAGTAAACTTTTTTTCCTCCTATGATTTTTTTGCTTTTTGTTTTGTTTTGGGGTTTTTTTTGTTTTTTGTTTTTTTGAATTGGAGTCTCACTCTGTCATCCAGGCTGGAGTGCAGTGCGCACGCTCACAGCCACTGCCGCCTCCTGGGCTCAGGTGATCCTTCCACCTAAGCCTTCTAAGTAGCTGGAACCATAGATGTACACCGTCACACTCTGTTAATTTTTTTTTAATTTAGTATAGAGATGAGGTCTCACCAAGTTGTCCAGGCTGGTCTCAAATCCCTGGCAACTCAGATCATCCTCTTGCCTCTGCCTCCCAAAGTGCTAGGATTATAGGCATGAGCCACTGCACCCAGTCTGCTTTTGTATTTTAAAAGCATCTAATTCTAATCTGAACTGTAATATCACATGAACCAGCGGGTACTGCCATCTAGTGACTTATAGAAACTAATCAGCCGGATTCAACAAATTTAGCTATTCAGATACTTAAACATCTAATTTTAGTTATTCAGATACTGATTTAAGTGCACAAATATTCAATTTTCTGAGACTGATATGTTCTATAATTTCTGTGAAGATTTTTTTTGTGTGAGAAAGCTGCTATTAAAATTTATTTGAAAAACAGCATGCTACTAGCAGTTTGTTGCATGGCTGCTTTGCAGCAAAATAGCATGCATTATATAGTTTGCAAAGGGTTTTAACTATTTCTGGCTGGCACCTAACTCTTGATATACACATAGCATTTCTTTTTCTGCATCAGGAGAGAAAGGGATGCTTTGGTGCTATGACATACAGATTTATTCTGAATTTATTCAGAATTTACTCTGAATTTATTCAGTATTCTCTGCTCAGCATCCAAACATCTGACCTCAATGACAGTGTTCAAGCAGTTGGAATCTGAGCAAACTGCCATCCATCTTATCTGACTTCTCAGACAAGTTCACCTCTTGCTCAAGGAGCATCATCGGTAGAAGCTGAACAGAGATTTGTGCTGTGTGCTGTGAAGTGTCATCTGAGGTCAATGGGCAGTCATTGATGGCTTGTGCAGTCATGCCAAGATTCAGCGTGTAACCTGAGCCCTGCAGCCCACATGGCATATAAGGCTTGTGGCTCAGGAGATGATTCTTCAGAGGGCTGATCATGACAAAAGTAAGCTTCCACTTGCCCCAAAAAGGCATAACTCTGCATTCTACTATTAATGACACCTTATACATTTTACTCAATGATAGCTTAAAAAGTTATAGTATTATCTTTATCCATAACCAACAATTTTTAAAATGCAACATTGTATCATTTCCTTTATTTTAAAAGGATAAAAGCAAAAGCACAAAAACGGAAACATAAATTCTCTGAAATGATGACGGCATTGTGTCTTTTACTCTGATTCACTGAAGAGTGTCAGATCCCTCTCCCTTGTGTGCTTTCAGCACCCCATCTTGCTTTCTGGACATATTTATCACGATGGTAATAGATTTGGGCTTGAAACCTACAACCCGGTTAGAATGAAGACAATATAAGAGTAGAGAAAGACAGCATCTGCCTATGCCATCTTGACCTCACACAGAGCCCTGCGCAGGGCTTCTTGCACAAATAGGTACTCAAAAGAATATTTATTGAATGAAAAACAAGTGAACAAATGCCTTAAGATTTGCCTTAAAATAATGTATTCTGACAATCATCTCTATTTATTATAAACTACACACAAAAATTCAATTGCTCCCATTTTCCTGGACCTTAGGTCTACAAATCCAGCTTTTTCACTAACGAGATGACATGCCTTATCCAAGTCAATTGATATCTTTGTTGCTAAATTTCCTCACTTGTAAAAATCAGGGTATTACAGAGAGTGATAATTTTTGTCTCCTTCCTCTATTACTTATACTTTATTTCTGTTTTATAGTTTATTGCCATGTCCAGAACTCAAAGAACAATGTTAAATGACAATGATGGTGGAAGGATGAGAGACCCTTGGTTTTTAAAGGCCTGTGGGAAAGGCCATTTGAATACCCCAATGCCGGTACCTGTCTGCATCCAAAGATGTGTTGTTCTTTCTGAGGAGTATTCATCTAAAAGTTCTAAGATATTTCAAAGTTTTAGAGGCTAAGGCCAAAAAGAAGAAAACTGGACAGAAAAAGAGCACAGTTTCTTTTAAACATGCTGCTAATTTAATACTTTTAATCTAAATCTTGAATTATAATGCAGTGATAAAATCATTTGAGTACTGGCAATTAATTGAAGAGATGATCACATAGCCTTCTGAGGTAATAATTTGTAGGAAAGCCCATAAATTCAATGTTTTAAGTACTCTTTTCTTATTTTATCAGTGTAATCGTGTTCATTATAATGATGATGTTAACATTAGACTGTCCGAATTCTGTGATTTACTGCTAATTGTCAACTTCCAAACCATGTTCAGCAGATTCTCACACTTGCATTCATAGATATAATTATGTGAACTATCTCTTTAGTAGTCAAGGCCATAAATTTAATATGTAGGTAAAATACTAGCTTTGAAAAATCATTTCTCCCAAAATCCAGTGCTTACATTTATGATTTCAAAAAATCTATCCAACAATGTAAAGATAGCTGTTTTGCTTATGTAGAATCACCTTTAATTTTATTTTTCCTCCTCTGTATGACCTCTGGTATTTTCCAAATGTTCTACAAAGAGTCCATATACTTTCAATGATTTCTTTTCCTTTCTTAGTTGCTTCACAAAGGATGCCAATCCCTTCCAGAAACTTAATGAGATTCAAATTCTCGAATTGCCCCACGCCATGGTCCTTGCTCAGTGGGCTCATATGCAAAGTAACCACAGATCAGGAAGAGACACTAAACTGCCAACAGCAAAGGCTAATGTTGAGTCTCTGCTGTGAAGTTATTCCCAGGGTGACTAAGAGGTCGAGACAAGAATCTTTTGATCAGCAGAGGGGCAGCCATTTTTTTTCTTTCATAGGAATAAAAATGTGTTCTGTATACAAATTTTCTGCTAACAGTGATATCTGTGGAATTCCTTATTCATCATTGTAGCATCTCACATAACACAACTTTACAATGAAGGAAGTACAATGTGTCTTGCTCATAAAATTCTCTGTACAAGCACATTTTCCATCACCCAGACACAGGGGATCTGACAGAATATAGAAAGGGCTCAGTTGCAGTGCCAGCTGCAGGACAACACCTTGTGAGGTTAGAGTGCTGTCTTACAGGATGTTGTACATGCCTTAAAACAGAGGTCAACATATGGTACCTTTTCCTCCATAACCAGAACTCTTGGGTCTGGTAGCCAAGACGTGAAATTTGGAGTGGTATCTCTCATCATTACATCTAATAAACCATTTACAGAATTTTTGCTTCAAAAATTAAAACTTAAACTTGGTGTGCTTGGAAAACTTAAATTTAGTGTGGTTGAAGGTCCTGGTCTTGTGGGAAGGAAGGGTTTCAGCAGGGAATATAATCATGTTTCCACTACATGGGAAGCTGTGACAAGTCCTGACATTTAAGTTCCCTATGCCGTTGAACCTACAGGCAGAGTTGAGGAATGGTTGTGTCACTGTACTGTCCCAGATGATTGACCCTAATGACCATAAAGAAATTGATTTGGTGTTACACAACAGGGATCCTCAAGCCTTATGCCGTGGCAAGCTTTAAGTCAGAATACAGCCCCTTTTTTAGTCCATGTGTGTCCCGTCCATTATTTTATTTACCACTTCCATTTCTTTTTTTAATGGAGAGTTTTATAATTATTTCATTATATATTGCAATGCAATAATAATAGAAATAAAGCGCACAATAAATGTCTTACACTTGAGTCATACTAAAACCGTCTCCCTGCCCCCATCCATGGAAAAACTATCTTCCACGAAACCAGTCCCTGATGCCAAAAAGGTTGGGGACAACAGTTTTACAAAATGGGTAAGATGGATGATCTCTGGAATCCAGGAGAGTCATCCAAGTGCTTCTAACACTCCCAGATCCAGTACTAATTGTGGATAGGAATCTGCATCAACCACTTAATCAATAAGACCACCAAGAAGTTGGACACTGTGGGCAAGGAAACTTGGGATGTGATGAAGGGGACTACACATGAGTGATGGAGCATGAAGGCTATAATGATCAACCAAGGGCTTATGGCCAGCTGTAGAAGTGGGAATTATAGTCACTTTTATTTTAATTGTTTCTTTTTACCCATTTTTTATATTACTTTTTATAAAGAACACCAGTTGTGACTAATATAATTTAGCTTCTAGGCTAAATCGATTTGGCTTTGAAAAATAGAGTGGTGAGGGAATTTTGTTCCTCCTTTATTGATCAAGAAGAGATGCCATTTGAAAGAGAACATTATGCTAGTTTTCCTCTTTTTGTCCATTCAGTTTCATTCTCCACCCTCCTCTGCCCCACAATATGCTGCAGAAGAATCTTGTCTTTGGGCTTCTTTCTTTACACTCTGACTTTCCGATGGGATTTTCAGTGGGAGGCACCATTGAAAATCAAGGGCGTGAGGAGAAAGAGAATAGTATGTATTCACCCCCTCCCTACTGTACTATAGTACTGCCAGCATCACAGTTGTCTTCTACTCACCATAGCTGCTATTTAGTGTCTTTGCTTGGCCTCTAAATGCACTGAGTACACAGCACTCAGGTACTAAAATAATCCAAAACAATGCTCCATTTTCTCAGATGATAAAATACTGGTGATTTAGTTATTGCTAAAATCTTCTCTACTTTGAATGCCATACACCTATCCTATAATTACATAATTATCCTATAAGATAATTACCTATTCTATGATTTTGATTTTTTCATCCAGTTTGTAAGTTTTAAGCAATGAAATATGATTTAAAAAAAAAAATTAAATGCTTCCACGTGCTGAAGAGAGGAGGCAAGATGGTAACCAAACCAGTGGTAGTGTAAAAGTCTCTGCAAGGGCCGGCTCAGTTGCTCAGCCTGTAAGCCCAGCACCTTGGGAGGCCAAAGCGAGTGGATTGGCTGAGCCAGCGGTTCGAGACCAGCCCTGGACAACTTGGCGAGACCTCCTCTCTACAATAAATCACAAATTAGCCAGCGTGGTAGCACGCACCTGTAGCTCCGGCTACGTGGTAGGCTAAGGTGGAAGGATCACCAGAGCCCAGCAGGTCGACACTGAAGTGGCCGTGAGAGTGTTACTGCACTCCAGCCTGGGTGACCGAGTGAGACTCCAACTCAAAAAAACAAAAGTCTCTGCAAGGGCAAGCATCTATAAAGACAAACTGTGAGAGTGGGGGAGTGCCTGCTGGGTGAGTGAAATTCTAAGGGGAGACTCAGGATCAAGCACCTGGGACTCCCTTCCGGAGGCAACTGCAACCAACCACTGGCCTGAGATCCGAGCCGCCTGCCTGCAAGATTGTCAGTCATTCTTAGGGGTCTGTCGGGAAGAGGTATCAGAAGACAGCTGCTCTCAGCACGTGGCGCTTGGCCCACGCCACCACCCACAGCAGTGGGCCGGGAACTGGCAGTAGGAACCGTGGAGAGGATGTGGCGAGGAAATCAAGCTGAACCCCACCACCAGCGAGGAGACACCCACCTCCGCCATATTCTCTGTCCCAGGACCAGGCAGAGACCTGCATTGCCCGCCCCCACCCTCCCCCCATTCAGCCTCCAACCTGGGGCCCAGAGGTGATCCAGAGAGGAAGCTTCAGGAAAGGGCATGGAGAGTTGGATGCCCCACCCCCACACGGGACCAGGCACAGACGCATCAGATCTTAGCAGGGACTTGGCAGTAGCAGCAGCAGCAACAGCAGCAGCTGAGGACTTGGGTGAACCGGGATCTGATTTACCCTCTTCCCACAGCAGACCATGGGGCTAAGAGCTACCAGATAGGTCTGCAGAGGCCAGAAGGGAGGGGCCGGAGATTGGAGCCTGCTCCCTACCTCTGAAGCCAGAAGCAGCAGAGGTGCTTGGGAAAGGAACTTGAAATTCGAAAAATAGCCACAGAGGGGGTATTTATTTATTTATTTTCTTGTCTCTGTTTTTATGCTTTTGTACTTGTTTTGTTTTTGTTTTAGCGTTTTTTAGTTTTTCTGTTTGTGTATGGGTATTTTTCAGGACAAGTGCATCATCATGGGTTTTTGTGTGTGTGTATGTTTGTTTCTTTATATGTTTTTGTTTTTTCTTTCTGTTTGTTTGTTAGTTTGTTGGTGTGTCTTTCTGTTTTCGTTCTCATTCTCCTCTGTCTTCATCTTCTTTAATTCCATTGTTCAGTGATGGAGGATAGCTTTCACTTCTGTTTGCTCAATCCCTATTCTTGCCCATACAGATTCTCTGGATTTTGAGCTGAACTGAGGGGGGGGGGGGCGCTTTTTGAAATTTTGAGATTTGATTAAGTGTGATGGGGGAGCTGTAGTTCAGGAGCTATATGCAGATCACAGTATCCACTGACAAGTGTGTTGGCCCCCTGGGACCCACTTCCCACACCTTATAATCTGTCCATGCAGTGGGGGTGTATGTATGCCTCCTGTAAGCAAAATGAGACAAGAAAAAAGGGAAGAACAGAAAAGGGAAGAGAGAGATTAAAAGAAGATGAAGACAGAGGAGAATGAGAACGAAAACAGAAAGACACACCAACAAACTAACAAACAAACAGAAAGAAAAAACAAAAACATATAAAGAA
>CAUYQG010146539.1:0-32240 GCA_963574415.1 Tarsius wallacei
GCCTTCCGAGTAGCCGGAATTACAGGCATGCGCTACCACACCCCGGCTGATTTTTTGATTTATTGTAGAGATGAGGTCTTGCCAAGTTGCCCAGGCGGGTCTCGAACCCGCAGGCTCAGGCAATCCACTCACCTCAGCCTCTCAAAGTGCTGGGATTACAGGCTGAGCCACCGAGCCTGGCTTTATCTGTTTTTAATATTGACTAAAGCTTCTTCTAAAGTTATTGACCATGGTTTTTCAGAGGGTATCATAGTCACTCTTTTTCAACTTCAAAGTTGTTTGAGATAGAGCACTTTAAAAATCTGTAGGTGTTGCTGTCACTGAAAAATTTATCCCAAGCCACAAGAATCTACTCGTATAACATTAGAAGAGTGACCATCATTTTGATATCATTTGTGATCTTCCTCATTTCAAGGTGTTTATTGCATTACTTTCTTGATGGTCTTCAACGGCCTTCTTCAGTATCAGCTACTGCTTGTAATTGTGAGATCGCTTTTCAGAAATAAGTATCAAATCTGTGTTTAAAACTATTATCGCTCCCCCCTATACCTTGTGAGATAGAAGTTAGGCAGAACCAGTTTCTTAGGCTAACTTTTCAAGATGGGTAATTGAGACAGTTTCTATAGAAAGGTGAATGGCCTGGTTTCCTGAGACTCCAGAGAGAAGAACAGGGTTGAAAACTGGTTAGAGCCAGCTAGAACCAAGATGGTCGCTAAGTTGCCTGCTACCCAACCGTGGCGCTCATTTAATATATTAGCATACTTAATAACACATCCTCCAGTGCCATGGCAGTACTGACTCTGCCCATTTATAGTAACAAACTGGGTGGAACTCCAGTTCTCAAATCTCCACCTCTTTCCCAGGAAATCCATGAATATTCCACCCCTTGCTTAACACATATATATTTTAAAAAGCTATAAAAACAAAATGGCAGTGATGCACAGTTGCTGTTCATCTTGTAGATCAGCCCAGGCTGCTCTGCCTATGGAGCAGCCTGCTCTAAACCCCAGTGATGTATAGGGGCCGCTCTGCCTACAGAGTAGCCTCCTTTCTGATCTTGTTTTCTTTTAGTAAACTTACTTTCGCTTCATTTTGTCAGCTTACTCTTCCTGCACGTAGCCAAGAATCCACTTAGCCTCTCAGGCTAGACTCCAACTTTGGAGTCCCTTGTCCTGTGTCACTTGTGAAACTTGTTTGGTGTAATAACCTTGACAAAGCTTCCAACACTAGTGTTGCTTGATACCCTTCCAGACCTCAGTGTCTCTGCCTAGTGATTAGAATGTCACTGTATTGGCTGTTTCACAGACTGGCTAGATAGATACCTCCGGGACTGATTCCACTGACTTGGTCTTTCCCCTTTTTTGAAATCCCAAATGACATTTCCCTGGGCATGACTGCATGTTTAGATTTCTCACTTTTGGGTTTTTTGGAGCTTTTTCTTTTTGGGGCCTCGTTGGTATTAAGTGTAAAATAATTGGTGTCTACCTCAAAAGTAAAGACTTAATTGTAAAGCAATTTTTTCTTTTTGAAAGATAGTTTTAGAGAATAATACTTTCTCTTGTTGAGCATATATTATACGACGATTGCAACCATTGTATATACAGGGTATGTTAGAGCTGATTATAAGTTTCTCTTGTGTGGAAAATTTATTTGGCATTTTTATTCACTTCATTGAATTTTTTTCTCCTTTTCTACAAGGACTTTTACGTATTTTAACTTTTATTCTTTCTTTTGACTAGTTTATTGATCGCCATGCCTCATCTTGTTTATAATTGTTAGTGATGGACTAAGCTTTTAGTAATGTATACAGGGCTACAGATGATAATGTGAATTGCTTTACAGCTATATCTTTTAAAGTATATCTTTTGGTGCAGAAAGTTAAAACACAAAATTAAAGGCATACATTATGCTCTGCTGTCCTTGAGTTTGGGCATAAAATGTTAAAACACTACTGATTACAATAATCCACCTGGAATCTAAATTGTTAACATTGAAATTAGTTTTTGAAGTGAACAGGATATATGCTGCTGCATTCTAGAAATCAGTCCTCCTTATTAACAACTTCATCTTTTCCTTTGTGATATTTCTTTAAAAAGAAAACTTTGCAGATATTGTTTGAATGATGTAGAGTGATATGGAACACTTTCGACAGGCTGGTTACACCCTTGAAAGCCTCCTTTGTCATTGCCAGCTTGGATGTCATCCATTTGAGCTGGCCTTTTTCTTGTTTGCCTGGGGTAAGCAGAGAGTGATGATGTAGTAGAGCTGTTTGCTGCTTTCTAGCTATTTTAGGAAGTTAGACTGTGGCTTTAATTGTACAAGGTGGAAGGGAAGTTGTTAATAGTCTTTAATCATCTGATTTTTTGTAGCATTTTTATTTCATTTTATTTTATTTTATGATGTCGGATTTAATTCAGGATTAGGTAGATAAGTGGTCATTGTACAGGTAAAGTTTGGGTCTTCCTTTGGTCCCCGCTTTGCCTGGTTTGAGATCAGGTACTCTGTTGATGTTACGTTCCCCACCTCTTCCCTCCCCTGGCAGCATTCCACCAATGCCAAACCTTTTCTTATAGTGTTATGATAAATGTTCAGGGTCCACTTATAAGTGAGAACATATGGTACTCAGTTTTTTGTTTCTGTGATAGATAACTGAATATGATAGACTCTAAATACATCCAAGTTGCTGCGAAGTCCACAGTTTTGTCTTTCTTTATGACTGCATAATATTCCGTCATTTATATGTACCACATTTTTTTAATCCAGTCCACTTTTGATGGGCAGCATGCTTGGTTCCATGTTTTTGCTATTGTGAATAATGCTGCAATAAACATGTGTGTACAGGTGCCTTTGTTATAGAATGATTTGAGTTTCTCTGAGTGTATTCCCAGAAGGGGGATTGCTGGGTCATAAGGTCCATTTTTAGATCTTTTAGAAATCGCCACAGTGTTTTCACAGAGGTTGTATTAGTTTACATTCTCAACAACAGTATAGAAGTGTTCCCTTTTCTTTGCATCCTCTCCAGTGTCTGTTTTTTGAGTTATTGATGATGGCAATCCTGACTGGAGTTAAGTGGTATCTCAGTGTGATTTTAATTTGTGTTTCTTTGATGATTAGTGAGGCTGAGCTTTTTTTCATGTGTCTGTTGGCTGCTCATATGTCTTTTGAGAAGTGTCT
The DNA here is from genome assembly GCA_963574415.1 of Tarsius wallacei. Taxonomy (NCBI): domain Eukaryota; kingdom Metazoa; phylum Chordata; class Mammalia; order Primates; family Tarsiidae; genus Tarsius; species Tarsius wallacei. The sequence goes on from CAUYQG010146539.1 coordinate 3,175, forward strand.
GTTTATATCCTCTGCACACTTTTTAATAGGGCTGTTTGTTTTTTTCCTTTGGGCACATTTGAGTTCTTTGTAGATCCTGGATGTTAGGCCTTTGCAAATATTTTTTCACATTCTGTGGGCTGTCTTCCTGCTCTCTTGATGGTTTCTTTTGCTTCGTAGAAGCTTTTCAGTTTGATGAGGTCCCACTTGGCTATCTTATCTCTTATGGCATTCACTTTTGGGAATTTGATTAAGAATTAGTTGCCTACTCTAGTGTGCATAAGAGTGTTTCCTGTGTTTTCTTTTAGGATTCTTATAGTTTGAGGTTTTACATTTAGGTCTTTGATTCATCTGGAGTTTGGTTTTGTGTATGGTGATAGGTAGGGGTCCTATTTCAATTTTCTGCATGTGGTCAGCCAGTTTTCCCAGTACCATTTACTGAATAAGTTCTCCTCTCCCCAGTAGTTATAGGTAGAGGCTTTATTGAAGATGAGTTGGTTGAGAAATTGAGACTTTGCTTCCGGAATCTCTATACTGTTCCATTGGTCTATATGCCTGTTCTTGTACCGATACCAGGCTGTTTTGATTATCATAGCCTTGTACTAAAGTTTAAAGTCTGGAAGTGTGATACCTCCTACTTTATTTCTTTTGTTAAGGATTGTTTTGGCTATTCGTTGTCATTTATGTTTCCATATGAATTTCTGTATTGTTGATTCCAGTTTTGAGAAGAATGATGTTGGTAATTTAATGGGTCTTGTGTTGAATCTGTAGGTTGTCTTGAGTAGGATGAACATCTTAACAATGTCGATTCTTCCAACCCATGAGCCTGGAATATTTTTCCATTTGTTTGTGTCTTCATTTCTTTGAGCAGTGTTTTGTTGTTTTTGTTATAGAGGTCTTTCACGTCTCTGGTTAGGGAGATACCGAGGTATTTCATTTTTAGAAATCATCTAATCTTACCACTAAGACATCTGGAATTATTCTGAGTGGAGTAGGTATTGTGGTTTGCTTTTTCCTTCCCTTCATTTACTCCCTCTTTCCTTCTCCTTTCTTTTTCTCTCTGTTCTCTTACTCTCTTCCTTCTTCTGCATTATTAAAGGAGCTTGATTAGGAAATGTGGCTAAGTTTTACAAATGTCACAGTTTTTACAGATTGATTCCCTTCATTTAAGAAGGAAATTTTTTTGTAGTCTAGATTTATTTATTTACTTATTTAATTTATGATCCGTGCTTAATCTAGAGAAGTTTAGGGACCATAAGACTGGAAGAGCTTGGCATATTTATGTGCTGGTACTGATTTTTTTCCCCCTCTTCTTTATTTTTCTTGTGTTTCAGGTTCTTATTGTTGGGGAAAAAGGTGATTGTTGAAGAACATTGATATTGTAACAGGGTTGTTTTTTATTTCCATATTTATGTTAAAACAATTTTTTAGGGGACTGCCATGTATGTTTCCCAGGGTGAGGAGATATATGTGTGTCAGGAAATATTATAAGTAAGCTGTTTCTAGAATTCCCAGAAATTAGTAAGTATACATGGGGGTCTTGCTGTATTGCCCAGCCTGGACTAGAGCCTCTGGGCTCAAGTGATCCTCCCCCCCAGCCTCCTGAGTAGGTTGGACTGCAGGTGCACTCCACAGTGCCTGGCAACTTTTTCCTATTTTGAAAAAACTTTATTATATTTTTTACTTTTTAAGCTTTTTTGTTAAAAATGAAGACACAAACATACACATTAGTATAGGCCTGCCCAGGGTCAGGATCATCAATATCACTGTCCTCCACCTCTATATCTTGTCCCACTGGAAGGTCTTTTGGGATAGTAACACGCCTGGAGCTGTCATCTCCTATGATAATAGTGCCTTCTTCTAGAATACCTCTGGAAGGACCTGCTGGAGGCAGTTTGCAGTTAACTTTTAAAAAAACATTTATAGTACACTCCAAAATACCGACAAAAAATAATGTAGTAAATACATAAACCAGTAATATAGTTGTTTAATAATTTTATCAAGTATTATATACTGTATCATTGTATATATTAGACTTATATAGGACTGGTAACACAGTAGGTTTGCTTACACCAGCATCACCACAAATACATGAGTGATGTGTTGCTGTAACCCAACAGCTAGGATGCCACTAGGTGATAAAGAGATTTTCAGTTCCATTTTAATCTTATGAGACTGATGTTGTATATATGGTGTGTCATTGATAGAAGTGTTGTTAGGTGGTGCACCACTGTATGTAATGTATATATAGTATGAAGCAAAATAAAATAAACACCTGTGAACATACCACACAACTTTACCAATACTGTTAAATAAAGCCTGAATTGTGCATATCTGTCTGTAAAGCTAAGAAGCATTTCAAGATGTTAACAATTATTCTCAGGAAGTAGAATTATAAACGAAGTCTTGGTTCTTGCATTTAGTTTTTCTTCTTATTCTAAATTCTGTACAAGGGGTATATATTTTCAAAATTGGAACATACTATTAAACATTTAATGGAGAAAAAAATCTGGTTTCTAACTGTGCCATTGGAAAGAAACTTCTGAAAGTACCTGCTATCTCCTGAATGACAAATTATGGCCAGATACACAGGGTGGCATTATCTACCAGTTATAGGCAATGACAAAGCTCCAGAAAGATGACAGGCTGACAACACGGGAATTGTAGAAACCCTGTCTTCCAGCTTGTGTTTGAATGACTTCTGCAAAGTACATTTTTTTTTTTTGGGAGTTGAAGTCCCACTCTGTTACCCAGACTGGAGTGCAGTGGCATGTATGCTCACGGCTACCCCAGCATTGACCTGCTGGACTCAGGTCATCCTTCTGCCTCAGCTTTCCAAGTAGCTGGAACTACAGGTGTTCGCTACCATGCCTGGCTAATTTTTGATTTATTGTAGAAATGAGGTCTTGCCAGGTTACCCAGGCTGGTCTCGAACCTGCGGGCTCAGGAAATCCACTCGCCTTGGCCTCCCTAAGTACTGGGATTATAGACCACTGAGCCCGGCCACAAAATACATTTTAAAAACCAATTTAGGGCCAGGTGCGGTGGCTCAAGCTTGTAATCCCAACACTTTGGGAGACCAAGGCGAGGGGATTGCTTGAGCCCATGGGTTCGAGACCAGTCCGGGCAACTTGGCGAGACCTCATCTCTACAATAAATCAAAAAATTAACCGGGCGTGGTAGCACACACCTGTAGTTCTGGCTACGTGGAAGGCTGAGGCAAAAGGATTGCCTGAACCTAGCAGGTCGATGCTGGGTTGGCCATGAGCATGCATGTCGCTGCACTCCAGCCTGGATGGCGGAATGAGATTCCAACTCAAAAAAAAAAAAAAAAAGAACCAACTTAGATTTTTTTTGTTAATGGTTCATGCCTTTAAGAGATAAATTCATCTAACAAGTATTAATTGGATGCCTATTAAATAGCAAACCAGAGTGACTTAGAGGGTCTTTGCTCTTAGGGCACTTACCTTTTAATAGTAAAAGGTAGCAAGCAAGTAGGCACAGGGTGGGATATCAGGGTATTGTGAAAGAAAAGAAAATAGGAAGAGAGCCTGACTTAAATTGGATGGTCAAGGGCAGGCTGCTTAGGAGGGTTGAACTAGGACATGAGTGACAAGAGACAGACAGCCTTAAAATGATTTGGGGGTAGGGAATAGCATGGGCAAGAGCTCCACAGCACATTTTGGGAACAGAAAAAAGGCAGGTATGGTTGGATGTGGTGAGTGAGGGGCAATATGGTAAGAGAGGAGGAGGGGAGCAGGCAGAGTCAGATTACAAGATTTCCAGGCTTTGGTAAAAAAATTGGATTTTATACTGAATGCAGTAGGAAAGTGTTGGCTGATGTTAAACAAGACAATAGCATGATCTAAGTTGTTTTTAAAGCTTACTTTGACTGCTATGTGGAAAATCATTGTATGGAGTCAAGAATAGGAATGGGGAGCCCAATAAAAAGTCATTTACAGTGGTCCTGGTAAGAGTTAATGGTGGCCATTGCAGACGCATTGAGGAAGGAGAGGAATATACAGATTTGAGGTCTATTTGGAGGTAGAGGCAATGGATCTTGCTAAGTGTCGTTTCTGGGAGATGGCAGGAAAGAGGGAATCAAAGATGATTTCTAGGATTTTGATCTGAACATCTGGGAAGAAGGCGTTGATGTTTATAAGGGTGGACGAGATGGGTCAGGCACGTTTGGGGGAAATATTGAATTCTAATTTGAAACAATAAGTTTGAACTGCATGTTGTAATGTCAAATAGCTAGTTAGATATTTGAGTTTGGAGCAAGGTGAAGAGGTTTGGGGTTGAAGGTAAAAATTTGAGTCTTTAGTGTGTAGATTTAAAGTCATGGAACTGCATGAGATCACCAAGTGAGTAGAGGTAGTGATGATGCAGTCCTGTGACCTCCAGATAAAGATCTTGGCAGAGGAGGAGCAACAAAGGTGGCCTAAAGGGCACAGTTAGGTGGGAGGAAAACTGGTGGGGGGTGAAAGTTGATTTAATCTAGGACCTGAATTACATGAGGTAAAAGAGTATTCTAGAAAGTAGGATGGACCTGGTTGTATTCTGTGGAGAGGGAACATAATGAGATTAGAGACATGACCCTTGTGTATTAGTTTCTGAAGCTGCTGTAACAAATGACCATAAATTTGGTGGCTTTAAACAACATTAATTTATTCTCTCAAAGTTCTGAAGGCTAAAAGTCTAAAATCTGGCATGGCTTCCTTTCCTGCAAGGGGTATTTTAAGAAGAGTCCATTCCTAGCTTCTTCCAGCTTCTAGTTGCTGTCCCAGCATTCCTGGGCTTGTGACCATATCACTCCGGTATCCTCCTCCATCTTTACATGGCTTTCTCTGTGTGTATCTATCTGTAAACTTCCTTACAAGAACATTCTTTGCCTCTCTCTTACAGGAACACGTGTGATGTCATTTAGGGTATGCCTGGATAATCCATAGTAATCTTATCTCAGAATCCTAAATTCATCTGCAAATACCTTTTTTCCAAATAAAGTAACTTAAAGGCATTACAAATTCCAGAAATTAGGACTGGGTAGCTTATTCAACCTCCTACCCCTTGGTTTTGGAAACACAGTAGCCATTGGAGATCTCAGTAAGAATAGTTTCATTGGAGTAGTTTGGACAAAAGAGAATCATATCTACCCCCATCTCCCATATCTACCTTTTATGCTTGCTGCCAAATAGAGAATTCTGTCTTCTGTCCCAAGACTATGCAGGTTGGTCACACTGCTTTTCCATAGAAGGTTAGTAGTTTTATGCCTGTAGTTACCTTCAAATTTGACAAATTCAACATGAGGAAAGGATCAAAGTTTTCAGCTTCTGCCAGTTCTTTTGGGTTCATTGTTGTGACCTGTGTAACCCAAGGATTACATTGTTTAGCAGTGACCATTATTTCATTAGAGCTAAAATCTGGTTTATTTAAATCTGACGATTTAAAGCATCTCTTTTGAGTAATACTATCAGTTTTATTTCTTTCATTACCTGATTGATAACCATGCTGCTGAAAAAGTCCCACTCAGAATATGGAATGGATATCATTTAGGTGATATATAGGTATGGCAGGCATTTTAGATACATAAATTATCTGAAGAAAGATCAAAGGGACTCTGAGAAAAATGCTTTTTTTTTTCTTGCCAGCTTTGTGAAATAGATATTAAAACTGGCACACTTGGTACTGAGCTGCACCTAGTTGTTCTCTGCAGGTTTCCCATATTTCCAGGTGGACAATTAAGGGTGCAGAGGGTGATACGTGAGTGACATCTGGCTGTTTATGGCATTGCGTGGACAAGAGATAATGACATATTAGAAAGGGACTTGCTAATTCCAAAGGAATTCCTTCATCCCCATATCTTCCCTGAGTTGGAACTGAAACGAGTGGAGCCTGAATAGTTTTCCTCCATGTGTAGAGTGGTAAGAGGGCAGAGATTTGTGCTTTCACCAGATGAGAGGCTTTACTTTCTTAGAGAGCTGACCTGATTATGATTACCACAGACTAAGTCTTAAGTTGTGGGACTGTTCTCACAAACTGCCAGAGTGCTAGCTCAGGATTGGTGTGTGCTCTTTAGCTTCTGTATTGGGGCAGAGGCCCTAGTTTGGCATGGTGAAAAAAAGACACCAGGTTTGGAGTTAAACCAAATGAATTCATATACTAGTTCTGTAATTTACCCTTTTGTAAGTCATATACCCTCTTGGGGCTTGCTTCCTCTTTGGTAAAATGGGTCATCTGGAATTATGCCTACCACATTATAGGCATGAATGAAATGTCAGGTGCCATCATTAACACCTCTTTATCCATTTTTTTCATTTATTGATTATTGATTTTTCTCATTGCCATTGTTGTGTTTCTCAAGGAATTCTCAAGGAATATCTGCTTGTTGACACACTATCTCTTTTGGGGAAAGATACATAATGACTCCCTTACCCCCATCTTGTCATGCTTCTACAGGTACTGTTAGGTCTTGGGTTCTAGCACATTGGAAAACAGTCATAGTGTTAAGGGAATACTTGCTGAGGGAGGCTTTCTTTAATTGTAAAAGTCAGTAAAGAAGGCAGAAGAAAGTTGACTTATTCTATCTGTAGTGACAATTCTTGTCAAAGGCTTAGCTCTTGGGAGAAGAGTTGCTGAAGAATGAGGTTGTAAATAGGTCAGCTTGCCCAACCTGGAGTATTCTAGGGAGTTTTTGGGAAGGAGGAGCTGTAAGGATGAATCTACTTGGATCAAGAAGGGATAAGGTGAACTTAACAGAAAAGTCATTATGTATTGTCTGCAATCTAGTCCCTGGGCTACTGTGAGGTACCAGGCGCTATGTTGTGAACAAAGGATGTTAGCTTAGACCCAAGGTCAGATATTTCTCTACAGTTCCTAGCTTTGTGACCTGGGGCAAGCTGCTCACCACTCTAACGGGCATGAGATTATATGTCTTTGATTTCTAAGACCCCTCAGTTGAATAACAGCTTGAGAAGGTGGGGGAAACATTTTCTCATTAAATTATTCATCACTTGCAGCCATTTGTAAGGTGTTTCCTGGTTACAGAAATGCTAATGTGATTTTTTAAGAAGTACATTTTAGAAGCAAAGCAATATGGTAATACCCATCTTAGTGATGCTGGAAAGATTAATAAGATAATGTATGTTAAACGCCCATCCAAGTTAGTATTCAGTGAATTGTAGCTATTATTAATGGGTGAAAAGACATGAAAAATAATTTGATTGGGAGCATCTGAAGAAAGAATTTTAAGCAAGGTCATAGTGTAACCAGGATCTGAAATAGCACTAGAATAAGAGGAAAAAAGACTATATAAAAGTTGAAGTAGGGCTGGGTGTAGAGGTGCATACCGGTAATCCCAGCACTTTGAGAGGCCTAAGTGTAAGGAGCACCGAGGCCAGGAGTTTAGGATCAGCCTAGACAACATAGTGAGATTCTGTCTGTATTAAAATAATTAAAAAAAATTTTTTTTAAAGAAAAAATAGTTCAAGTAATATTTTAGAGATAAATGAGTATGTAAATGAGGAGAAAGTTTTACCTCCTTACAGATAAAATCATCATTGTTTATAAGTGATAACTTTGTATATGTTCCATTGTGAACTGAGAGAATGTGGTAATTATGTGGGTTAAATTGACTCCTGTGCCATCTTCTGGGCATATTAAAGTATTTCTGAACTTGTTGCAATATGAGCTGCTAACCACAATAAATAAAAGAAAGCATTGGCTAACTCACAAGTAAAAAATAAAAATACAAAACAAATGTTGTTTTAAATTATTGTTGTTTTGTTGAGTGGGGAGGGGTGACTAGCTAGGGACTTGTTATTAATATATTAATTTTTATTATTATTGTTACTTATTGTTAGTTTATTAGTTCACTTGCCTGGCCAGAAAATTCTTTGTTTGCATTTCAGACATCTTATGTTTTGACTAGAGTAATATGGAATTTTTAGCTTTTCTTTCTTTCTTTTCTTTTTTTTGTCCCAGGTCCAGCAAGACTATGAATCTCTGTTCCAAATGCTTTGCTGGTAAGTGCAGATAAAGGATTTTTCATTTATTTTCATTTTTCTTCTTGTGCTGGTTTTTAAGACTATCTAAATAATTTGACCCTCCTTTGGATTTATGCATGGGGTTATGTTTTCTTAGTTTCTGTGTGAAAACAGTTTCTCTTCACCAAGTTGCTTCCTATGTTTGCCTAGGACTGTTGAAACAGTCTTTCCTGAGTGAAATCCTGTTTTTTTGTGTAGTTGCATCAAACAAACTTTCTTGGGTTTATTGTTGTTGGTGTACAACAGAATTGAAGAAACACTTGCGTTTTAGTAGGGTACTATATATATATTTGTTGCTTATCTTGACTTGAGTGATTAATGGTGAGTGTTACTTTGTCAATCAAAATACAACAGAAATAATATTTTCATGTTGGAGTCAGGAAGAGAATCACACTGAGTTACCCCCTTCTAACCAAATCCCTCATTGAAGTCACCTTGGGTATGTCACTTAATTTCTTTGGGCCTTATCATTTGTAAAATGAGGGATTTGGGCTTGATGTTTGCCAAGGATCTCTTCTAGCCCCAAAATGATGATTGGTTAACTCCTTGAGTTATGAGTCCTTCATGAAATTGGAACCTTTAGGGTTTTTGTTTGTTTGTTTGTTTTTTTAAGAGAACTTTATATCCAGTGATCTTACATAAAATAAGTCTTTACTAATTAGGATATGTTTGACTTTCCTTCTTTATTCATTTTGTCAATGATAAACAAAGCTGGACACTCATTAAAGTATTAAGGATAGGTTTTGGTCCCTAACATACTGTTGGAATAGGGAGGGGAGAGAGAGAGAGAGAGAGAGAAGTGGGGAAAAGGTGTCGGGGCTCAGTAGAGTCAAGGAAGTGACAAATTAATTACAAAGCGTTGGTAAAAATATGATAAGGCCAGCTGTGTCTGTTAGCTGGCATTGAGACTGGGAAATAGAGATCCTGTCCTTTCTGATAATTACATTTTTAGAGGAATGGCCTTTAGGTCCTTGGGAGAGACACCCCTGAGTTGTAGGAGACATACACATCTCAAAGGGACAGAGAAAGGAGTCACAAATGTAAATTCATTTTAGTAAATGCTGTAACAGTATGGTCATGCTGTATCTTCAGGTGTTGGCCAGATCAAATTCTTTGGTGCCTTAAGTTTTAAGAGGCAGAAACTTTAAGGAGTCCTGGGATCATCCTAAAGATGCAGCCTTGAACTGTTAGACATTATGTTAGTGTTTAAGTCTTTTAATGTGAGGAGGGAGAGGACCATATAATTTGGGTTAATAGTCCCTAGTTTTTAAAGGTTCAAGTTGAGGCCTAGTTGAAAAAGAGGGTGCAGAGGAGCCTGGCTAGAGTTTTATCTAAGAATTTTTGTGTTCTGTCCATTATGCTATTTGGACAAGGAAGGACTCATAATGTAAGCTTTACATTTGTGCCTAAGCTTAGGGGGATAGATGAGAAGAAATTGGGAAGGTTGGGGAAGCTGGCAGCTTCTGTCTGTTCAATGTATTCAGACTGTTTGAATTTGTCAAATAGTTTAGATTTTTAAAAGAAGTATTGATGAGTTTTTATCCAGTTTTTAACAATATTTGTACCATGTTAAAGGACTGTTTTCTACTTCACATATTTACAATTGCAGATATGAAGAAATGCTTCTCACTGATGAGAGTTTAGCTTTATAGTAAAGATGAAAGTGGCAGAGAGACAAGATATATATAGATTGAGCATTCCTGAAATCCAAAATCTGAAATGCTCCAAAATGCAAATATTCCAAAATCTGAGAAAATCTGAAGTCCTAAACGCTTCTGGTCCCTCAACCTGTGTTAGATTTTTTTGTCTGCCTCCATGTAGAGCTCCTCCTTGTACTTTAGTGAAGCATGACTTTTGGAGAAGGCTGGCCACCATAGAATAAGATGGCTCTTATCAAATATTAATAAAGAACCTCTCATGTCCCTAGATGAATATAAAGTTTAAAAAATTAGCTGTGAAGCCACCTATCAGCTGTGGTTTTTGTGTTTCTTTGGACTTGTTAAAGTTTCATCAATACTTTCTTTGGTAGTAAGTATTTGTTTCTACTTACCTTTTACACAGATTTGCCACTTCTCCCTTTAAAAATATTAAGAGGATATTTTCAAGTTCATAAAGAAAAGATTTTCTTCTTTCTTCTTCTTTACTCCCATACTCCAACCTTCCTCAGTAGCAGTTGCATGGAATAACTAGTAACATCCTTGTTTGCTGAAGTAGGATTTTGGGTTCTTTTTGAAATTCAAAAGAAAAGAGATCATTGAGCTTTAAAAATACATTTGTGGATGTCATCTCAGTATGAACATAGAGAGATTATAGTAAATGCATTATTGCAGAAGAGGCATGAATTGTACAATGCAACACGAAGATTACTTTGACCAAAGCCACGGTGATTGATATTATAAAATGTACAATGTGCTTTAAAAGATAGAAAGCCAGTTTTAAAAGTTATTGTATACCACTGTGTTATAGATATTTTTCAAGATTGAAATAAATCTCTGTGGCAAAAAAATTAGTTTGTTGAAACTTGTTTACATAAATCTGCATGATATGAGAAAAAAAGGTGTTTAAAACTTTGTTGAGAATAGTGGGTTGTAGGTTAGGAAGTGTGGGTGCTAGTTTAAGGTTGACTTAGATAACTGTTTTGCTGTGATAAAGTATTCTGCTAAATAGTGAGCACACATCCCCTTTTCCCAATAACTATCATTACTTCACATATTTTCCCTTTACTCTATAAAATGGTTCCTGGGCTGTTTGAGTTTAGAGGAAGGGAATGAGAAGGAAAGGGAAATGAAATATATGCAGAGTGAGAGTTACTAAAAAAAAAAAAAAAAAAAATTGACATTTTAGTTGCTGGTAAATTATATGCTGAATAATAGTGTTTCTCTATATTGTTAGAATGAGAAATGTCTTAGTCAGACCTTTGAATGTATGTAGAATAGGGCCCAGCCTGGCTGGATTTGCTAAAGGCTTGAAGCTCAACCAAAATTTCTCTCTTTGAAATGGGAGACTATTATTTTTTTTTTGATATCTCTGTTTTCTTGAACCCTGGTTTGACTTCTGTTACCTTTAAAAGCTGAAGTCATTTATGATTAGCCTTTGTCAGCTGGGACAAAACTATTCTGTGTAGTCATTTCATTTTTACTTTTATTATTTCTTAATATTGTTGTATAGTTATTGCTTGAAATTTAAAATTGTCTTGGGGGAAAGTGTTAAAGTAGAATTTCATTTTCCTCACTGCTACATACTTGTATCTAATCTGAAGATTACCAAGCTTGTTTACTACTGTCAAAGTTTCTATCTAAATCCAAAGTGTTTATTGAATAACGGAATTCATAGTTTATACTGTTAAAATGCTATTAGTTTGCCTGGGATTTTTATTCCCTTAAAAACAAAACAAAACACAGGGACATGAATTAAAGGCTGATTGAGAAAACTACAAAGCAGTATGTGTACTCTCGTGTTTTTAATTAGATTCCATGTAATAAATTTGTATATAGTTGTATGGGATAAAGCTGGAAGATGATACATGAATAATTGTGGTAGTCTTAGGTTAGGAGTAATTTGGGGAGATTTACATTTTGTCTATATTTTCAGATTTAAGTATTCTTAATGTATTTGCACCAATTATAAATTTTCAAAAAGTAAAGTGCATTTATGCACTCCAGAAGTGGCTAGTTTTTTCCCATAATGAGCAAAATCAAATTAGCTCTAGCTTGCAGCAAAGAGATTCTAAATGTTGGTGTCTGAGATAAGTAATACAACAAAGCTGGGCATGGGGTGAAATTGCAGATAAATTGCTAATATTTCTCTTCAGAGTGACTTGAGTTTCATGATAATTTCTAGAAGAGGATGACAAATTCCCATTTATAGCAAACAAATTAGAATATTTCTTTATGAACTTGCTTCTTAGTGCTTGGCATTACACACTAACTTTTCTGCTTCCATTTCCTATTAGAAGATGAGGGTAGAAGTGGTCTGATTCTATTCACTGTTGAAAGGGAAGAGTTGTATGTTATAGCTGAATTTTGAGGATCTGCAGTGAAGAGGAACAGAGTGAATCTAAAAAACTTAAAGCTTTTGTTATGCATCTTTTGTTTTCTTTTTTTTTTAAGCAGGATTTATTGAGAAGACAGAAAAGCTCCCACAGTGGGAGGGGACCCAAAGGGGTTGCCCGCATGTTTCCTTTTAAATATTGTAGGAACCCTGCACAAATAGTATAAAAACAAATTACGTACTCCAGTGAGTGAGATTTTGGCAGGATAGTAGAATCCGTAAGTTTGCCATACCTTGATTTTTCAGGTAACCTTTTCCTAAAAGAAAGGCAGTTGCTGCTCTTAAAATGAAGTGTTTGAATCGAGTATTTCTGTTTTTGTAGTTGATGAGTGTTGCATATTCTTTTTTTTTTTTCTTTTTTGAGTCGGAGTCTCACTCCATTGCCCAGGCTGGAGTGCAGTGGCACGCTCATGGTCACCCTAGCATCGACCTGCTAGGCTCCAGCTATCCTTCCGCCTCAGCCTTCCAGGTAGCTGAAACTACAGGCGTGCTCTACCATGCCCGGCTCATTTTTTGTTTTATTGTAGAGATGAGGTCTCACCAAGTTGCCTGGGCTAGTCTTGAACCTGTGGGCTCTGGCAGTCCACTCGCCTCGACCTCCCAAAGTGCTGGGATTATAGTCTGAGCCACCAAGCTGGGCCTGCATATTCTTAGATTTCCTCAAAGCTGGAAGTCCAAGAAAGATTTCTCAAGTATGACACATACATTGGTCCTGTGTTTATTAAAGGGCTCAACTCATCAGGCTCTCTTTGACTGGTAAGTATCTGTTTGGATAGGTGTCTGAAATTCAGAGTATTATGGAGTATTTCAACAAACATCCACAAACCAACCCAAGGGTAACAAACGTATTAACATTAGTGTTGCCTTTTTCTTTGTAACATTAAAAAAGTCACTAAGATGTCACAGATAAAGTCTTTTACTTTGATCATTTTCTTCCCACCTTAGAGGCAACCGCTGTTCTTATACTCATATTTGTACTTTTAATTATCAATGGGTATTCGAATACTATATATGATTTTGTTATTAAATGTTTAAGTGTCATGTTGCACTAGTCAGTCTACAACTTGTATTCTTTTAAATAATGATTTTAGAAACTAATCATGCCAAGATGTTGATTTTAACTGCCATGTTCTATTATAAGTAATGTCCACATTTACCTGGAAAAGTCTCAGTTTATGCTCTTTCTGCCAGTGAAAATATTAATAGACTCTTTGTACTCTTCAACGTGTCCTAGTTTGGTTGATAAATCCATTGGTCACCATCATTAAAATATGCCCTAATTTATTTATCTAGTCCCTTGTTGATGGACATCTGTTTTCAACTCTTGTTTTTATACCACAGTTGCAGCCCTGTGTTTTCTCTCTCTTTTTTTTCTTAATGCTTGCTTGACTATGTTAAATATGATTTCTGCATTAGAAAACTTGTTCTTTGTGGTGTAGCTTCCCTTCTCAAATGACACCAAGACTGGTTCTTAACTGATTAGTATTGCTGGACCGTGGCAGTCCTTTCTTGATCTCTTAGTCTATAGCAGTCTGATGTCTTACTAATAAGCATTCTTAAATTGTGTGGTTAATTATTATCTAGTCAAGATAAATGAAGCAGTGTGTTGAAGATGATGATGTTATGGAAATTATGTCAAAAATAATTTGTTGCATTTCTAATGGGAAAGAAAGTACTCATGCTGTAAGTAGCAGAAAGGTAGCTGCTTCTCCCTTTTTTTGTTTCTTACTCTTGTTACCTAGGCTGGAATGCAGTGGCACAATAATGGCTTACTGATCATGGGTCACCACAACCGCAACCTTCTGGCTTCAGGCAGTCCTCCCACCTCAGCCTCTTGAGTTGCTGGGACTATAGGCATACACCACCACACTGACTAATTCTTAAATTTATTTTGTGGAGATGGGGTCTCACTATATTGCCCAGGCTGGTCTTGAACTTCTGGGCTTAAGCAGTCCTCTTGCCTTGGCCTCCCAAAGTGCTGAAATTACAGACGTGAACCACCATGTCTGGCGGAGCTTCTTTTAAGCCTTAAGTGGAAAAATTGTGACCATGTGGTAGTATTGTAGGCAAAGGGGAAGAAATTTTGTACTTACTGGGTCTTTTAAGATAGCTTGATCTGCCACTTGGCTTTATTTCTCACATGTTGGTCTAACGCTGTAGTCTCCATAGTGGTGCACGGGATTACACATTGTGACAATGAGAGAAAAATGTTAGACTTTCTACTTTTATTCATTTTTATCCTTTAAGTATTATTATTGATTTTTATAATGTATACAGTTGTATTGGTATCTATTAGGTTCCTAGGGTTGCCATAACAAATTGCCACATATTTAGTGGCTTAAAACAACAAAAGTTTATTCTCTCACAGTTTTGGAGTCCAGAAGTCTGAAACCAAGGTATTGGCAGGATCGGTTTCTTATAAAGCCTTTGAGGGAGAATTCATTCCATGCTTCTCCTTGTTTCTAGTTGCCAGTATTTCTTGGCATTCTTTGGCTTATCTGGACACATTCAGTCTCTCCCTTCATCTGTACATGGCCTCTTCCCTGTGTATCTTTTTTTTCTTTTTTTTCCTATAAGGACAGGTGTTGCTGGATTTAGAGCTCATTCTTATCCAGTCTTTATCTCATTTAGAAATCCTTAACTTAATTACATCTCCTAAGACCCTTTTTCCAAATAAGATCACAGTCGCATGTTCTGGGTGGGCATATTTTGGGAGGTGGGGGCAGGAAACAGGTTATGTCGTTAAATTCGCTACAAGAACATGTAACTACTTTTAAAACAAATAGACATGTAAGAGATATGTGCTCAAAGTTTATACTGCTGTTGTAACTCTATCAAAGAATGTTAGTTTCCTAGTTCTGAGAACTTACTGGTTTGGTGGGTTTGGCCTGTTTTCATATAATTAGACAACCTTTTATTACATGAAAAGCAGTCTGATAGTTAATTGCTAACACTTTCTATGTTTCATATTCTCAGTTGACTAATGCAAATTAGAATGATCAGGCTTAGGTTTATGGGCTCCTTTTTAGACTTGCCAGGAATATGGATAACCCTCAGACTGAGCACCATGGGACATTTTTGTGCTTCAGTGGCCTTGGCTCCACCCAACTACAGATACTTGGAAGAATTATTTCTGCTGGATGTTTCCTTTATGTGTGAATTACAGGATTATTATTGTTACCTTTTTTTTTTTTTTTTTTTTTTACATTTTTCATGTATATAATCTCTGTGTACTTAATTCTTAAGGCCATAGTAGGGATGGTGAGTAAAAAGATAGTACATTATTTTTGGACTTTTAATGTATGTCTGAGATATGGTCTTTCATGCTATAAAATTTTATATAATTTAAAAGCCTTAGTACTTAGCTGGTTCTTACAGTGTAAAATAGAACTAACTGTAGGTTAGCAGTCATAACTATTAAAGGTTTGCTTTAAATTTCTTAGTTTACTTTTAGATTAAATATTAGATATAGAGAAGAAAAAATACCTTAAGATGATACTTCTTGTTTAGAGAAAGATAAAAATGATACATAATCTTAAATGGAATGCAGAAAGAAGGATATTAGAAGTAGAACAAGAATTATTGTTTTTGAATAAAGACAGAGGGAGCATATGGGCAATTTTATCTGTTTATAAAAAGGCAATAGATCCCTGAATGAAGTAATTGCGATAGTAACTAAGATTGCTGCAGCCCTTTTATATTATGAAGACTTTTCATACAATATTATCTCATTGATCCTTACAACATTGGTGATTTTATATCTCAAATTTATAGATAAGGAAACTGTGGCTCAAATAGGTTGTCATGTTCTCAAGATTGAATAAATTTTAAAGTAAAGAACTGAGATTTCCTTTTATGTGTTTAGCCTCACTTCTAATCTCCATTATTTCTTGTTACTAGGTTGAAGGTAGTAGCCTTAGATGGGATTGTGCTGTGAGGATGTAGTAATATTATCTTGCACTTGTGTGTAGTTAGGAGTGTATGCTTTTTCTGTGTTATTTTCTTTTAGTTCAGTTGTAGTTTTTCTCTAACTCTCCAGCAAAAACCAGAGAAACAGTGCTGAAAGCTTCACAGAGTAGCTAATTTAGAAAAAGGTGTGCATGTGTGGTAGGGTAGTGTTTTTGTCTAACGCATTTTTCTATTTTGGTGGTGAGATCTTCATTTTTTAACATCTTTCTTGTTCTTGTTCATACAACTTTTAGCTCATTAACCTTGCTCTCTGCACTGCATAGTGAAGCACCATTTCTAATTTAGTCTCCCGTGTTTAGCTTCTCAGAAGAATTTTTAAAAAATGTTTGGAAGTGTGATTTAATTGCAAGACTGTTCGCACGTTGTCATTGTAAGGCAAAGATGAGTTTCATATTTAGACGGTGCAACCTGCAGGCTTCATTTGTTAGACTTTCCTGTTGGTACTCCCATTCTCTCAGACATCATGTGTGCATAATACTGTGGAAAAAACTCCTGTTTTGTTGTATCCATATTTAGCAGTTTGGTTGAGTTATGGAAAAGTCTGTCCTCTGCCTTGTGCATTTGCTCATTTGAAAATTTTGTATAGTCTATAGAGACTCTAGTGATTTGTTCCCTGGCCTCCCTGTGGATTTTGTTCCATATTACAATCTAATTCCATTGCCCCGTCCTACACTCCTGAGCCGTTAATTTGTACATTTCGATGCAGTTTGTTTCATCGTGTGTTTTTGTAATCCAAACTGAATGTAATGAGCTGTGTGCTTTAGGGACCTGGCTTTGCCTTGTCAATTAGAACAAAGTGGTTACTGAGTAAGAGTATGTTTTAAATAAAACATGGCACCTCTGAGTGGTACTGACATTCATTTGGGTATAAAAGAGATGGTTTTAACTCTTAGATTCACAAAGAAGAGTCATTACTAAAGATCAGCACTTTTTTGGGGGAAGGAAGGGTTAAAGGATTACCTCGGTAAAATATGGTTTTGTAAATTTCCTCAGGTGACTTAAGTTAAAAAGTTTGTAATTTCAAATATGCTTTTTTCTTTATGATCATTTGAGACATATGTTAACAATTGTCTAAATTCCTTTTGTATTTAACCAATGACTGGTGCAGAATTCAGAATTTATTCATGTTTGGGAAGGCGAGGGTATATAAAACCAATAAATATATTAGCTACTTTTAATATATCAAGTTTTCAGTGTAGTAGAAATATTTTCTTCCCCAAAGTTACTGAAAGATAGGAAGGTGAATGTAAGGTTTTACAGTCTTATGTGGTTGTAATTTTCAGATAATAATAGAATTTTGAGCCGTCAATGACTTAAGGCTATTTGGAAGTTTGCACTTTCATCAAACGTTTAAAACACAAATGTTTTTGAATAGACCTCCATAGAGAGACCCTTATTAGTTGTTTCTGGTATTGTATTTGCATATACTCTAAAATAGTAGAATTCTGTTTTTAGGTGATATATCAAACTCTAGAATTCAGGGTTGGCATAAGGAAAGCATAGAGTTGCTTTGTTTTTCTATTTTCCGTAGGACTTATTTTGAAGAAAAAAATGGGATTGTATAAAAAAACTTGAAATAAAGGCATCAAGGGGAAAGTTAGACATGTGAAGACTTGGTGAGGGTGTTAGATAGGATTTTAGCATTTATTAACTTGTACAAACAAGAGAAAACGAGAAGAATACTTTTCTGTGGTATGGAATAGTTTAGTTAAAAGTATGTAGGAATACCCTGTTGACCTTGTTAAAAAAAAGTGTTTCTGGAAAAATGAGCTCTATACTCAAGAAGACTAGTTAACTAGACTAAATGGCATTTCTAATGCTGTCCTGTGCATCTCACAAGCCCTACTGATGGTTTGAAAAGACAGTCATTATAACAGGATTATTAAATACCCATTTCTGAAGATTAACACACATATTGGTGGTACTTTAACTGTCCAAGTTTTCTGAATGAAGGTTTTGAGGCTTAAATCTGCTGTCTTTTCCTTAATATGTTTGAACCAGTTGCTAAGCTGACAGACCAAGACAGATAATTTTGTTTGAAAATATTCAACATCTGTAGAGAACACTGAATTTGTCAACTTTGTATAAAGTGACAGGATTGTTTTCTTTGACCAACGTGGTTTAGGATTGAGTAGCTGTTAATTCCATGCCTGAAGCACAAATTAATGTCTGAAAGTGTCATTCAAAAATTGTTTTTTTTGTGTGAGTTGGAGTCTCACTCCTTCACCCAGCCTGGAGGGCAGTGGCACTCACGCTTACGGCCACCCCAGCATCGACCTACTAGGCTCCAGTGATCCTTCTGCCTCAGCCTTCCAAGTAGCTGGAACTACAGGCGTGTGCTACCATGCCCAGCTATTTTTTTTTTAAATTCTAGAGATGAGGTCTCACCAAGTTGCCTGGGTGGGTCTCGAACCCACGGGCTCAGGCAATCCACTCGCCTCGGCCTCCTGAAGTGCTAGGATTACAGGCTGAGCCACTGAGCCCGGCCTCAAAAATTCTTTTAACTCAGGTCCTAGGCTTCTAATGGCAGATGAAAGCTGGATTATTCATTTCTCGTATGTTAGTTCAGTTATTCAGTGTACGTTATATGTATTTTTTTAACAGTTTTTTTTAATTTTAGGAGGTCTAGAAGGATGAGTTTTGTTAATCATATAATATGAGAAAATGGTTACATAGAATATTGGAGTGGAAAGAATCTTAGTGCTCTTTCCTGTCTAAAACACTGGTGTTCATGCCAGATGTCTTCCAAATTAATGAGTTTACAAGCAAACTGAAGTAAAGTGGCTTATGATTTCATCTTTTATTTGTATGTTTCAACAAAGTTCCTTTCTTCTTCCAGTGTTACTATGCTATGTTAGTAATCTTGAAGATATGACTAGAAAAGAATCTGTTAACAAAGCAGCAAAACCTCTTTTATTTGTAGATACTACTTACAGATTAAATGCCTTTTAAAAAAAATTATCTTTTGTATTATAGAATTGTGGGGTACAAGTGAGGATTAACTATATAAGTAGTCTGCATGCAGGTGAAGTTTGGACTTCTAACTGGCCCTTTCTTCCCCTGGTAGTGGACTAGGTATCCTTTGTTGTCACATGCTCTTCGCCTCCCTCCCTCTCTCCTTTTTCCAGCAGTGCCCAGTGATTGGCTGTCCCATCCTTGTGCTAATGTGACTAGTGGTCAGGACCCACTTATGAGTGAGAACATGCAGTATTTATTTAGTTCTTTGTTTCTGTGATAGTTCACTTAGTGTGATGGTCTCTAACTCCACCCAATTTGCTGAGAAGTCCATTATTTTTTTGTTTTTGTTTTTGTTTTTTAGTTGAAGTCTCACTCTGTCGCCTGGGTTGGAGTACAGTGGCATGCTCACAGCCACCGCATCCTCAACCTGCTGGGCTCAGGTGATCCTTCCGCCTCAGCCATCCAAGTAGCTGGAACTACAGGCATGCATCACCACACCCAGCTAATTTTTTGATTTATTGTAGAGATAAGATCTAGCCAAGTTGCCCAGGCTGATCTTGAACCTATGGGCTCAGACACTCCTCTCACCTTGGCTTACCAAAGTGCTGGAATTATAGGCGTGAGCCACTGCGCCTGGCCAAGTCCATAGTTTTGTTCTTATTTATGGCTGCGCAATAGTCCATCGTGTATATGTACCACATTTTCTTTATCTAGTACATTTTTGGTGGGCAGCGAGTTGATGTTATATGCCTTTTTTCTATTTATCTTCTGTTAATTAATTTGCTGATTGTCTTGCAAAGTAACTAAAATTTATTCATTGCTCAATAGAGTTGGTACAAGTGTCAACTTTATGTGTATTTGTATGTGTTGTGGGGTACATGCACACACATACAATTATTTATGTAGAATATAATTTTTTAAATCTAAGAACTCAAATATAAGAGACTTGCATTTTATATGAGGGTTTATACTATATATTAATAGCAATTAAAAGAAGCACTAACATATCCTTAAAACATTTTCTACATCATTAGTGCCCAAATTTGAAAAAAGTCTTTACTATAGATTTTTTTAAAACCCCACAATAAAATGTTTCATGTCCCAAAATACATACTCTGAGGAAATGGATTTTTTTTATGGTGTTCCTCTATCAAGTAGCCTGGTTTTATAAAATATCACAAATCAGACAAAATTTTTTCCTCAGAATTCCTTATAAGGCTGTGAAGGAGGAGGAACCTAAAAAAAAAAAAAAAAAAAAAAAGAGGAGAAAAATCTTTGTATGCTTCCCTCAGGCCAAAACTTGTATTCATTGTAAGGAAGGTCGAAAATTAATAAATCCAGTTTTCTTTTGTGATGACTGATATCTTGTGTTTTGACCTACAATGTGTGTCTCTTATAGTAGCAGTTAGAGAATTTAGGTAATAGTGGTGCTGAGAACTTAAAATGTTGTCTTTTGGGGTGAAGGAAACTATGTAGGATCTAGAGAAATAGCAAGTGGAAGCAGATAATTTTGGACAATGGGAAATTTTGCATTGGAACATCATTGACAGTTTTATTTTACGTATCAGTGACAGTTTATTTTTGCACACATCATGTAGTTTAACCTTTATAAAACAAAAAATAAATGTTTTTTTTAAAACATTTTTAGATTGTCATATGAAATATCTGACTGTTGTAAACAGATTTTTCCCCTTTTTGGTGTCTATATTCTGAGCTTATGGAAAGCACAGCTATTACCTGAGTGCTTGACAGACTCCTGGACACCCGAGGCACTGCTGGTTACCAGTTCTTGTTAAAATTCTGTGGGTGACTCTGGTTGCATCATAGATAAACATTCAGAGAAATAACCCCACACTAATATCAGAATGGTGTTTTTGGTATCTTAGAGGACTGGTGTACTTTGTTTAGTGGCTCCATTGAAAGGCTACCTGGGACCTCTATCTGAATTTTAGATGGAAATAAATGTCGGATATTCAGTGCGGAGATGCCAGATGAGAGAATAATGGAGAATGTAAAGGCATACAACAAGTTTGTTTTTTAAAAATGTAACCGAGGGAACCTTTTCAAAGTGTATTGTAAAGGTCAGTTTTCTTGTATTTCCTGCTTGATCTCTGTGTGACTGAATGGAGGCTATTTCATTTCTGATTTATGAGATACTTACCATGACTCAGGATTTGGTGAACACCTGACGTTGTTAGCACTTTTGTCTTTTGTGGTCCCACCCTTAAAATAGAAATCAAAGACTCAGATTGCGTTTATAGAGCCCTTTCTTTATAGATCTTTGTTGCACAATTCAAAAGAGCAACTACTTTAGACAGGTAATTGGATTTTTCAAAAACCAGAATTAGGGTTGGTTTTTTTTTTCATTCCTTTGTGTGCATTATAAAGTTAGCAAGGTAACCCTTTCTTGATAGTTGAAAATTGTGACCTCTTCTTTGTGCCCTGATCATGGTTGAGGGGGAGAGGAAAGCATTATTTTTTGACTAATCTCTCTTGAATTCACCCATCCTTTAGTTTCTTACAGCATTATTAATAAATTGCACTGTTTTGAAAACTAGCTTTAAAATGTGTTTTTCTATAACATGGATGAACTGTGAGAATGTTAGCTAAGAGAAATAAGCCAGTCACAAAAGGACAAATAATGTATGATTGCACTTACATGATGTACCTAGAGTGGTCAAATTCACAGGCGATTAGAATAGCTTGCAGGGGCTAGAGGATGGGGGAAGTGGGGAGTTGCTTAATGCAGGGGTCCCCAAACCCTGGGTTGCAGACAGATACTGGTCCCTGTAGGAACTGGCCCACACAGCAGGAGGTGACCTGCAGGCTGGCAAGCAGAGCTCTGTCTTCTGTCAGATCAGCTGTGACATCAGATTTTCAGAGGAGCACGAACCCTATTGTGAACTGCGCTTGTGAGGGATGGGATCTAGGTTGTGTGCTCCTTATTAGAATCTAATGCTTGATGATTTTCCACCCCCCTGTCCATGAAAAAATTGTCTTCCTCAAAATTGGTCCCTAATGCCAATAAGGTTGGGGACCACTGGTTACTATAACATGGATACAGAATTTCATTTTGGGATGATAAAAGGAGTTCTGGAGATGGATGGTGGTGATAGTAGATGTACGACAACTTAAATGTACTTAATACCACTGAAACTGTGCACTTAAAAATGGTTAAGATAAATTTTACATTATATGTATTTTGCTTCAATTAAAAACAATGATTAAAATGGTGTTTAATTTTGGGTTTTGAGTAAAACTTTGTTTCTTTTGCCAAAATGTTGCTTTGTTCAAATTTCTTTTAAAAATCTATTATTAACAGGAGGCTAAGTGTGACTGTTCCTTTCTGTTCTATGACAATAGACTTGTAGAAAGCTAAAAACAGAAATTTTTCTAGCTGTAAATAAAAATGAGAATTAAAGGCAATTTAAATTTTCCCCTCTTATTTATCTGTGTAGATAATGTCATAATAGTTATTATGTATAATTAAATAAAAAAGTTGTAGTTTTGACTCTGGGCAAGCTACTTAACCTGTAACATGAGTTTCCTCATTTGTCGTTTGGGGGGTCATTATGCCTCCTTCACTGGAAATCAGATTTGATGATGTAGATGAAATCTCTTAAAAGTATTAAAGTACTGCATGGATGTGCTTTAAAAAGGCAAAGTATTTGCATGTAACAAAATGCCCTACCCTTTCCATTCCCTCCAGTTTTCCTGGAAGCAGTAACTTTCAGTTCTTTTTGCTATTTCTTCTATGTTTATACTTCTTAACATTTTTTATTAACATACATGTATTGCTGCCTTTTGATTTATCACTGTATACATTTTAAAAAAAAAACTTTGTTGTGCTCTCTAAAGCCTTTGCTTTCTTATACCACTCTCTCCTTTTTCTCCAACATATTTATGGTGAACTTTTTGGTTAAATAATTCTTCAATATTTACATCCTTATGGGTACATAAATATTATGACTTATGAGGGATTTTAGCATACTATGATAATTACATTTCTTTCTTTCTTTTTTCCTTCCCTGGGGGTTTTCCAGAGATTTTTCTGTCACTTCTATTTTTATTCCATGTGTTCAAAAAACATTTTATATCATCTTCGCTTATTATTGAGACTTGTTTTATGGCCCAAAATATCCGTCTTGGAAAATGTTTCATGTGCATTTTAACAAGAGTGTGCATTCTATTGTTGTTGAGTAGTCTGCTCTTTAAATGTCAATTTTGGTTGATAGTATTGTTCAAGTTACTATGTCTTTGTTGATTTTTTTTTGTCTACTTATCAGTTATTGAGAGAAGGATAGTAAAATATCTGAATACAGTTGTGGATTTTCTGTTTTCTTATATTTCTATCATATTTTGCTTCACGTGTTTTCAGGCTCTGTTACTAGGTACATAAATAGGATTTTTGCATTTTATGAATTGATCCCTTTATCATTATGAAATGGCTTTTTTTTTTAAGTTGGAGTCTCACTTCGTTTCCCAGGCTGGAGTACAGTGACACGCTCAACGACCACCCCAGCGTCAACCTGCTGGGCTCAGGTGATCCTTCTGCCTCAGCCTTCCAAGTAGCCGGAATTACAGGCGCATGCTACCACTCCCGGTTAATTTTTTAATTTATTGTAGAGATGATGTCTCATCAAGTTGCCCAGTCTGGGCTCAGACGATCCTCTCGCCTCAGCCTCCCAAAGTACTGGGATTATAGGCTTGAGCCACCATGCCTGGCCTCCCATTTTTATAGGTAATGTTTGCTGTGATATCTATTTTGAGATTAATTTAGCCATGCTAATTTTTCTAGGATTAGTGTAAGGTATATTTTTTTCTGTTCTTTCCTTTTAACTTGTTTGTACCTTTATTTTAAAATGTAGTTCTTGTGGGAAGCATGTAGTAGAGCTTTGCTTTTTGTATTCACTCCAACAGTTTCAACCTTTTCATTGGGTTTTTAAAAATTATTTCTATTTATATGTGGTTATTGATATGATTAGCTATAAATCTCTCAATTTAGTATTTGATTTCTGTTTGTCCCATCTGTGCTTTTTTCGTCTTTCCTTGTTTTTCAATTAATTAAACATTTTATTGATTCCATTATATCTCCTTTGCTGACTTAATCTTTGTGCTATGTTAATTTCTTACAATTTGTCTGCAAGCAATATTCTGTTACATGAAGTATAAATCTTTGTAATGGTATACTTTCATTTCTTTCCTCCTGACCTTTGTGCTGCTGTTGTTATACATTTTACTTTTGCATATTTTACGAAACTTCCACTATATTGTTACTATTTTTGTATCACTGGTCAATTGTCTTTTAAAGGGACTTAAAAAAAAATCTTACATAGTTGTATATATAATAACTGTCTCTGCTGCTCTTGACAAATTCCTTTGTGTTGATCGAGATTTCAATTTGGTATCATTTTCATTTTGTCTGAAGAACTTCCTTTAACATTTACTATGGTAGGGGACTGTTGGTGATTAATTCTTTCAGTTTTTGTAACGTTGAAAAAGTATTTAGTCTTTGTTTTGAAGACATTTTTACTGAATGTAGAATTCTAAGTTGGCTTTTTTTTTCTTCAGTATTTGAAAGATATTGCTTGACTGCCTTGTGTCTTGAATTGTTTGTGATGAGAAATTTGCTGTCATAATTTTTTTCTTTCCATACTTAATAATTTTTTTCTTTCCATACATCTAGGTGCTTTTTAAGATTTTCTTTTTATGGCTGGTTTTGAGTAATTTGATTATGATGTGCCTTGGTATAATTTTCTACATTTCTTGTGCTTGAAGTTCATTGAAGTTCTCGGATCTGTAGACTTACACATTTCATGAAATATGAAAACCTTTTGGCCATTATTTCTTCAAATTCTATCCCTCCTTCCCTTTGAGGATTCTATTTATACTTATATTAGGTCACTTGAAGTTATCTCACAGCTGACTGATGCAATTATCCCCCCTCTTTGTTTCTCTGTGTTTCATTTGGGATAATTTCCCATTGTTACAGCTTCATGTTTGCTAATCATCTGCAATTGCTAATTTCATGTGCAGTTTCAGTGTAGTTTTCATCTCACATGCTGCAGTTTTTATCTTTAGAGTTCGGTTTGGGTTTTTTATATCACCCATGTCTCCTGTCTAACTTCAGTTTGGGTTTTTTATATCACCCATGTCTCCCGTCTAACTTTTTGTACATGGAATAACTATCCATGTGTTTTAATATTCATGTCTAGCAATTTGAATATCTGTCAGTTCTGAATCAGTTGGTGAATTTTTTTCTCTCTCATTTTGGGTCATATTTTTCTTTATTGTTTTTGTTAATTTTTGATTTGCTGTCAGACATTGTGTTTTATCTTGTTAGGAGTTGGATATTTTTGTATTCCTAAAAAACTTCTATGCTTTATTCTGGGATGCAGTTTAGTTACTTGGAAACAATATGATCTTTTGTGGCCTTGATTTTATGATATGGTAGGCAGCCCTTGAGCAGTTCAGTCATTGCTAATTATTTCATACTTTTGAGGCAAGATTCTCCTGTGTAGTCAAGCCGGTGTCCCTTGAATTGAGAATTTCAATTCTTCCTTGTGGGAACAGGCACTTTTCCTGGCTTGGTGTGAGCACGAGGCATAGTTTCCTCTAATCCTTTCAAGTGGATCAGCCTCCTCCTTCATACACAAGCCCTTATCGGTACTCTGCTAAATACTCAAAGGGGGACCCTCTTCAGTCTCCTGTGTTCTGTCTTATTTAGTACTCTGCCCTGCAAAATTTAGCTGCTTTGTTCTCTGTGGACTCCTAGCTCTGTCTCTTCAACTTCAGAAATTTGCCTGAATTCATCCAGTTACCAATTTCTCTCTCTCATGGGCTCACTGTCCTAGCTAATGTCTTGAAAACTGCTTTATAGATTTTTTTCAATCTTTTGGTTGATTAAGGCAGGAAGATAAATTTAATCTCTTTCCATCATGGCTAGAGGTAGAAGTCCTCTTGGATAACCTTTATTAAAGTTAGTAGGAAAACTAAAAAATATGCTGTTTAGTTTTGAGAAAATCTCAAATGAACTGAAGAGTGGTTGCTTTTAAGGGACTTTTTGCTGTCCTGTGAGTTTACATCGGCCTTTGCTTTAGTTGTATGTGTGCCATTCATTCCAGCTGTGCTAGGCAGTGATGCATTATATTTGAGCTTTTAAGGTGAGGGAGCACCTTAGAATAGACTCAGAGTTGGATCACAGGAAGAGAACATCAGAGGAATAGGTGTTTTGGCTGCGAGGCCGAAGTAATAAGTTCTGCTATGACCCAATATCTATTACAAGCCACTTAGGATCCCTTAGTAGGGAGTTAAATGATGTCATTGCTTTGGTGTATTCCAAGGAGGCAGTGTAGCTTAATGTCTAAGAGCTTGAACTCTGGAGTCAAATAACCTCTGGGTTCATTTCCTTGCACTGCCACTTACCTCTGGGCAAATGACCATTTAGACTTGTGCAACTGATGTAGTAATGTCTCACATTAGGGTGGTGCTAAGGGAATGGGGATCAAGGTATGAATCTTAATTACACTGAGATAAAAGAATCTGTGGATTCTTGATAGGATTCATATGTGGAAAAAGGAAGGAATAAATGTGACTGTAAGACTTTCAGCTACTGAATAGAAAAATAACGTGCCCCCCCCCACCCCGCCCCTCCCAGAGACATGGTCTCACTTTGTCACTAGTCTAGCTCATTGCAGCCTCGAACTCCTGGGCTCAAAGGATCTTCTCACCTCTCAGCCTCCTGAGTAGGTAGGACTGTTTTGGAGAGGTGAGGTCTTCCTGGGTTGCTGGTGCTGGTGTCATACTCCTGGCCTCATGTGATCCTCCCACCTTGGCCTCCAAAAGTGCTGACATGAGCCACTGCACCCAGCTTAATAAAAAAATTTGATTTGACCGTGTGTGTTTGTTGGGGTGGGGGGGGTGGTGACTGGATTGGAGTGTTTGCTGTGGACAGGGTATAAGTGAGATTGAGAGATAAAAATGAATGACTGGCTAATGATTATCTGAATGAACACAGTTGTCACTTGTGATCTTGGAGAGCAGTGTTTATCTTTTTGGGGGTCACAAACCTTTGAAAATTTGATGAAAGCTGTGGATTCTCTCAGAAAAAATGTATAAGTGCTTATCAGTTTGCATACATTTTTAAAGAGAATTCATGAATACACTTGCATTTGAGGTTAAGAATTCTGCTTTAGGTTAGTTTCATTAAGAGTGGTAGGTGTGGATGCCAGGTTTAAAGAGGGAAAGAGTGGGGAAGGAAGAAGTAATTGTAGATATGAACAGACAGCCAGAACTGTAAGGATTTGGGGGAGTGGACTGATAATTGTAGAATTTCCTTACTTGGCGTTTCTTAAAATAAGCCTCTGGCAGTCTGCACATCTACCTGAGTTTTTAAGGATACTATGAAAAAAATGTACTCATATCTGAAAACTGAAATGACCTGTGGCTTTTCTGAGTTCCTTCCCCGGCCACTTGTTCCTTTGCTGTTGTTGTTCAGCTATGGTGTGGTCAGAACTGTCAACTGCTTGGGATAATTCAGTCTTACAGTCTCTTTATCATGTATTAAGCAAGTTTCCCCTCTTTCAGGAAAAACGCAAATTATTTTTTCTAGAAGAATTAATTATAGCCGGGCTCGGTGGCTCAGCCTGTAATCCCGCGCCTTGGGAGGCTGAGTGAGTGAATTGCCTGAGCCCCCGGGTTCGAGACCCACCTGGGCAACTTGGTGAGACTGCATCTCTACAATAAATCAAAAAATTAGCCGGGTGTGGTAGCGCGTGCCTGTAGTTCCAGCTACTTGGAAGGCTGAGGCGGAAGGATCGCCGGAGCCCAGTAGGTCAAGGCTGCGGTGGGCGGGAGCATGCCACTGCACTCCAGTCTGGGCGACAGAGTGAGACTCCAACTCAAAAAATAAAATAAAATAAAATAAAGTAAAAGGTGTATACATTTTTTTGGCACCTAGGTACAGTCTGTGGTGGCGAATTTTAGGTATCAACTTGATTGGGTCACGAGGTGCCCAGATGTTTGGTTCAACGTTATCTCTGGGTATGTCTGTGGGGTGTTTCCAGATGAGATTAGCATTGGAACCAGCAGATTGAGTAGAACAAATGGCCCTCCCCAGTGTGGATGGGCGTCCTAGTCCATTGAGGGCCTGAATAGAGCAAAAATGTGAAGGAAGAGGGAAGATGCTTTCCCTGTCTGACTTCTGAAGCTGGGACAATAATTTCCTCCTTCCCTTGTACTGGAACTTACACCATGGGCTCAGGCAATTCACTCACCCCGGCCTCCCAAAGTGCAGGATTACAGGCTAAGCCACCGAGCCCGGTTTGATTTACATTTAAGAGTTTGATCCTTCTGGAATTTCTTTTGGGGGCTCATGTAAGAGACAGGCCCAGCTGCATTTTCTTCCAGATGGGAGTGAGCTCAGGGCAGCATCTCTTATTACATAATCCTGCCCTTTTCTGCTGAATTTAAATGACACGTGTCATACGTTAAATCCTCAAATAGACTGGGACCCGGTTCTCTATTCCTAATTTGACTCGATGGATCTGTTTGTCTATTCCTTTGCAATAACGTGTTGATTGGATTCTAGTGTCTTTATAATAGCTTCTTTCCGGTAAGGCAAGGCCCCCTACTGTCCTCCTGTGTATATCTTGGTTAGTCCCAGATTTGTATTCTTTGGTAAAAACATTAGAATTCTTTATACCAGTCGGGTGTGTTGGCTCACCCTGTAATCCCAGCACTTTGGGAAGCAGAAGTGAGAGGATTGCCTGAGCCCAGGGGTTCAAGACCAGCCTGGGCAACTTGGTGAGACTTCGTATCTACAGTAAATAAAAAAATTAAAGCTGGACTTGGTGGCTCAGCCTGTAATCCCTTGCTTGGGGAGGCTGAGGTGAGTGGATTGCCTGAGCCCGTGGGTTCGATACCCGCCTGGGCAACTTGGCGAGACCTCATCTCTACAATTAATCAAAAAATTAGCCAGGTGTGGTAGTGCGCGCCTGTAGTTCCAGCTACTTGGAAGACTGAGGCGGAAGGATCGCCGGAGCCCAGCAGGTCAAGGCTGCGGTGGCC
>CAUYQG010146541.1:0-18262 GCA_963574415.1 Tarsius wallacei
CCCTTTAAAAAGTGGGCAAAAGACGTGAATAGACACTTCTCAAAAGAAGATATATGGGCAGCCAATAGACACATGACAAAGTACTCAGCCTTACTCATCACCAGAGAAATGCAAATCAAAACCACATTGAGATACCACCTAACCCCTGTAAGAATGGCCACTATTAATAAAACAAACAACAATGGCGAAGATGTAGAGAAAAAGGAATGCTTCTACACTGCTGGTGGGAATGCAGACTAGTACAACCTCTTTGGCAGACAGTGTGGCAATTTCTGAAAGAACTAGAAATTGACCTTCCATATGACCCAGCAATTCCCCTATTGGGAATATACCTGGAGGAATTCAAATTGTTCTACGAGAAAGATACCTGCACACGTATGTTTGTTGCAGCTCTATTCACAATAGCAAAAACATGGAACCAACCGTGTTGCCCATCGAAGCTGGACTGGATAAAAAAAATGTGGTGCATATACACAATGGAATATTATGCAGCCATAAAGAAGGACAAATATATGGACTTTGCAGCAACTTGGATGGATTTGGAGTCAATCATACTCAGTGATTTATCACAGAAACAAAGTATTGAGTTCCATATGTTTTTACTCATAAACTGACCTTGAACAATTATAATGCTATAAGAAAGCGATTAGCAATAGTGGAAAACTGTCAGTAGAAGGGGGGTGGAATTGGCAGTTGAAACTGCTAGGGGAGGGAGGAGCATACCTCATCAATAAGGGTACCTGCATGATCAATGTTTATATATCTAACCCTGAATTGTACCCCACATCTTCATAATAAATAAATAAATAAATTTTAAAAATGCTAATAAAAATACAACCTGTCAAAACTTGCAGGATGCAGATAAAACTATTAAAGGAAATATATACCCTTCATATATATATATGTATATGTGTATATATATATATATATATATATATATATATATATATATATGGCAAACTAAAAAGGCCAAACCCAATGACCTATGTATTCATCCAAAAATAATACTAGTATATCAAACTTCAGAAATCTAGAAAGAAGCAATTAATAATACACACAAGAAGCAAAAAAAAAAAAAAAAAAATACTGTACGAGGAAGTATAAATTTACAATACAGAATAACAAACAAGTCAAAACATATATATATATATTTATAAAAATGGTGAAATTGGTTAATTTTTAGCAAGAGTGATATAAAAAGAGAATGGAAAAAAGTTACATGTGACCAATAACAATACAAAAGAGGACTTTACTACAGATAAATTCATTAGAGCAACCATAAGTAGATATTATAAACAACTTTATGCCAAAAACTAAATGTTTAAAAATGGATATATTTCTTGAAATATACAACTGGACAAAATTAACAGTAAAATGAGTCAAATATCATAGATTAGCCATAGTTATTAAAGAAATGGAATTCATAATTATAAATCTTCTCATAAAGAAAACTCTATGTCTAGATAGCTTTACAGGTGAAATCTTTCAAATATTTATAGAAGAAGTAATGCTGTTTCCACACAAATACTTTCAAAGAACAGAAAAAGGAGAAATAAATTTAACTCATTTTCAGTGGCCAGCATAACCTTGAAGCCAACACATAATAAAGCATATTATGAGAAAGAAAATTACAGCCCAATCTGTCTTATGAATATAGGCAGAAAAATTGTAGAGAAAATATTCGGAAACAGAGTTCTCAATTATATGAGAAAAGCATAATACATCACCATCAAGTTGGGTTTATGCAGGAGTATAAAGTTTGTATGACATTTGAAAATCAATCATTGCATTAAAAAAATAAGAGAAAACCTCACAATGACCTCAAAAGTTTCAGGAAAAGTAAACACTTAATGGTGATAAAGAAGAAACTTCTTAGTAAACTAGAAATGAAAGGTTTGTAACTATGAATAGAAGGGATACAATTCACTTATAGGTATCTATGAGAAAGATACTTATAAGTGAAATGTTGAAAGTTTTTCCACTGCAATTGGGAGCAAGATGATTGTTTGCTATTTCAATTTCTTTTCAACATGTTATGAAGTTCCTACTCAATGAAATAAGGTGAGAGAAAAGTCAATGCAAGCCTTAAGGATTGAAAAGAAAGAAAGAAAACTTGCATTATTCAGGAAATAAGAAAAACTTGTTTTACAAAGAAAACCAAAAGAATACACAAACTATTAGGTTTAGTAAATGGATTTAATGATATTGGGAGATAGGAGATTCAAAGTCCATAAACAAAAAGCATTTATGTTTCTATGAAATAAAAACAATTTAAAAAATAGAGATTAAATTAAATAAGTTCTTTAAAAATTTTACACACAAAAAATACAAAATATTACTGGCGGAAATGAAAGAAACTCTAAATAAGGGGAAAGACATATTGTACTCATGGATTGGATCCTTAACAATATAAAGATTGTCAATTTTCCCAAGTTGATTACTAGTTTTAATGCAATTCCAATAATAATTCCAGTAATTAGGGTGGGAAGTAGGGGTGGGATGGGAGATGTGGCCACTGGTACAAAGGCCAATAAAGAAGTGCTTATAGTCATTATTAAGGATTTTTGCTTTTATACCTTATGCCTGTATTTCCTTGAAGGCTTCATATTCTTCCCATTACTGAGACTTTGACCCAATTTCTTGAAAAATAACAACCCTGGCCACATATTGATAAGGATTTCTTTGTCCCTTCTACAACAGAGTTGTGTTATAAAGAAGGTATCATCACATGTAGCCAAGCAGAAATAGATCCTCCATAACTTCCATACTCTCTCCTGACCTAGATGCAGAAGGTTCGCAGACTAAGGGAATATATGTGTAGCTCATCACGATGGAGAAAGCCCTCCTGGACTTCAGTGTGCACAGGGGATGTTCAGAGCTTAGAGTGGAAGCAGGAAGGCCAGTAAGAAGGTCATCTCAGTCCAATGAGATGACAGAAAGCTGAAAGGCAACACTGGTTCCTAAGGAGCTCACAAAATGTACATCTAGTCCAGACTGAAGTGAAATTCACAGCATAAAGTGACATGTTGCTCCACATTCCAAACGTATGTCCTCTGGTAAATGAGTCCCTGGCAAGCATCATTCCCAGTGGCTCCAGCTAAGAGATGCCTATTACAGTCAATCAGCCGGTGTTGAGAAGGGAAGTTTCTCCAGCTGTTTCATGTTCTCTCTCATTGACCTCTCTCCCAGTGGGTGACTGGTGGGGACATTGTCTGAGTTCTATGCAAAGCCAAGATACAGTCCCATAAGACTTCATGAAAGTTTGGGAATTAATACAAATGACCTCTGGGGAATCAAATATTGTCTTGGGTAACAATATTATTGCCAAGTCTCATGTTTCAATTGGGACAAAAATGTTAACCAAGGTTGCATGATGCAAAGAGCATGAACTTGGGAAGAAGACACAGTATGTTCAAGGCCCAACACCGCCATCGCCTAACTGCAGTGTCAAGTCAACTATCTCACCTTGCTTAGACGATTTCACATAATAGCTGTAATGGTAACATGCAGAGGGCCAGGCTGATCAGAAAGGTCTGAGTCCTTGAATGTGCTAGACCAGCCTGGTAAGGATACTTACTGAGATTAAAATAAACATGGTGCTTTTGGTGATCTCAAAGACCCAGTGTCCTGAGATCAGTAATCTGACAGTTTCAGCCAATTCATTACAAATGTAGCAGAAGTTGTAACTTAAAATATATTTGTGCAATTGCTTAAAAATTTTCAAGGCATGGAAGGACATGAAAAGGAAAATTCCCGGCTAGTTACTGATGTCCTCATTAAAGATGAATTCTCTGAAGGTCAGTTGATGACAATAATAAGATGAGGTCTGGGTGTTACATTTGGGTTAATCTGGACATTCAGTTCCCACTAATAGGCAATGATCTCATGTACATCTGTGATTTTTTCCCTCTATTCTTGATTAATTTTTGCTTATTCTTTAAAAATAACTGTACACATAGCTTTCAAGTGGTTAGTGGTACTATGTATAGTGAATTACATATACTTTTCTGAGTGTGTTAGGGAGCATATGCAAAAAACAGAAATCCAACCAAACTCACTTAAACAAAACAGAGCTTTTAGTGGATGATAATGCAGGAGTCGTTCTTGCCAGCGAACTGTTTCTCCTGGTTTTATGGCTCTGCCTCCTTGTCTGTTGGCTTCAGGCTCAAACTGGCTCAGCCACCGCTAGCTCCAGGCTTACCTACTACCACTCCAGCAACCTTACTGAAAAGAACTCTACTTCCCCATTCATTCTAGCAAAAACTCTAGGGCCTGTTTGGGTCATGTGCAGATCACTGGACCAATCTCTAAAAGATGTAGTACTCTAATGAGACAGGCTTGGGTACTGGGCCAGCCCTGGAGCCCAGGAAGTGATTTCACAGCTCATGCTTATTGTTTGTTTGATTGTATTTCTCCACTAGGCTCACAGCTCCACAAGGGCTCACTTAACTTCAGAGCCCACAGGACTGTGTCGAGGTGGCATAATGCAGTGGTTAGGTTAGTAGAGGCAGGTTACACTGTGGTTAAGGCACTAGACTCTGGAAACAGATTTTCTTGGTCCGAATTCAGGCTCTGGCATCTTGGGCTAATTACTTATTTTTTTCTGTGCTTGTTTCTTCATCTCTAAAATGGGAATAACAACAGCACCCACATCACAGAGTTGTAGTGAGCATTAATGCAAACAAAGTGCTTAAGACTGTGCCTGGAACTTTTTGAGATATTATATATATTTGAAAAAATGTGTATATGCATACAGTCATGTATTGCTCAATGATGGGGATACGCTCTAAGAAATGCATCGTTAGGCAATTTCATTGTTGTATGAATATCAAAGAGAGAATTTACACAAACTTAGAGGGTATAGCCTACTATATACCTAGGCTAGATGGTATAGTCTACTGCTCCTAGGCTACACACCTGCTCAGCGTGTTGCTGGACTGAATACTATAGGCAGTTGTAACACAGTGGCAAGTATTTGTGTATCTGAACACAACTAAGCATAGAAAAGCTACAGTGAAATACGGTATTACTAACGTAATCTTGTGAGACCACTGTTATGTTTGCAGTCCATTGTTGAACAAAATGTCATTATGTGGCATATGACAGCATATAATTATATATGAAGGGTGACCCCAAAATATCAAAATTTATTATTAAAAAATTGTGTATTTATTCTTACATGTTTAAACTTCAGTCACCTTCAAAGTACTCTCTGTTTGATGCAATATACCTATCGAGACACTCTTTCCACATCTCAGAACAGTTTTTGAACTCATCAACTTTGATGCCTTTTAGTGCTGCTGCTGCTGCTTTTTGTTTCACCTCTTTTACATTGGAAAAATGTTTCTCTTTGAGGGCTTTTGTCACCCTGGGAAACAAAAGAAAAAAGTCACTTGGATGAGATCAGGTGAATAGGGAGGATGGGGTATGGGGGACATGCTGTCTTTGGTCGAAAACTGCAGAACAGTCAGTGTGGTGTGGGCAGGTGTGCTTGTAAATCACCCATCACAAATGGGCAAACACATTGAAAGAATCTCCAAAAAAGTTTCACTGAAGTAGAACGCAGCCTCTCACAACAATGCTACTCGGTACACTGATGCCAGTGGGTTTCTAGAACACTTACCTCACGGAGGAAGCTTGTAGTACAAGGGGCCTGCCCTCCAAAAGATAATTCCAGTTTTTTTGGGTCCCCCTCATATATGTATAATGTATTTCTTACTACAGCATTCTTGGAATTTAGCATAGTTCCTGTCATATGGTATACACTTTATGTTGTTAATGAATTTATTCTTCCCCCAAATCCTAAGAATTTGGTATTATGTTTCCCATTTTACAGATGAAGAAAAAGTAGGCATAGAAAGGTTAAGTAACTTGTCCAAGGTCATACAGCTAGTGATGATTTAAGGTAGCATTTATCTTAGATCTGTCTGACTGCAGAGTCTGGGTTCTTAAACATCACACTAATCAGCTTTCAAGACTTAGCTTGACTATTAACACTTCTGGGAGAATTTCCTTCATGTTGGCATCTCCCTTCTTTCTGTTTCTCTTAACTGCCTGTTTGTGTATTTGATGGTAGTGTGTGTGCCTTGGTCATCTTTGAATCTCTCACGTCTTTCACAGAGTCACAGAGCTTGACCTGCTAGGTGTCAGTAATTGTTAGTTGAATAAATGAGTGTTGAATGATTCCATAGAAGGAGCCCAGGAGTATGAAGAATAAGTCAATTCTTCCCCTACCTCTGAAAGACATCCTGTTGGAGATTTTTCCTTTTGGGAGGAAAATTATGGGGAAGGTTGTATATTAAAGGGTATTTACTCACAACGGAGAAGGTTTTGCAGATTGCCACATAATGAAACTGGCAGAAGGATCAGCTGGCAAGGATGTTAGAGACTCAACCCAATTCTTCATTTAAACAAAAAAAGAGCACTAAGGCTCAGAGAGTAAAAGGGACTTGCCCAGAGTCATACCAGTCTGGAGAGGGCCAAAGTGAGAATCTAGTCTTCTGAGCCCTCATTACAAATTCCTTTTAAGATCATGTATGATGAACAGTTTGGGAAAATAAAAGAGCCCAGGGGAAATAAGGAGTCACTAGCCTTATGGGAAAGGGCTTGAAAATGGAAAAAAAAATGCATTAAACATTTAACAAATGAAGAAAAATGCACTAACAACTACAGAAGGAAAAGGGACAGGGAAAAATTTATTAACTTAATATATTTCAGGCTGAGGCCAACCTGGTGCTAGTTCTGGCTTTGGAGCAGAAAAGAAATTCTCAGCCACTTTTGAGTAGGATAGATTACTAGGCTACTCTACAACAAATGCAGGCAGGTGACCAGTCAATGTGAACTGCCCAAGAACACTGCAGATCCCAAGACTCCCTTTATCCTTCCCCTTGGAGTAGAGGAACATGCTTACTCAGGGCAGATTATTCTGGCCCTGGCTGGTACCACAGAAAGAGCACAGGCTCTGGGTCTCGCACCCTGATTTTAATATTCTCTAGGTCCAAGGCATCGAAGAACTTACCCTCTCTAAAGTTGAATTTCTTCAGTTATAAGATAGGGCTGTTAATCTTTAAATAAGAGGCTTTGAGGGTTAAATGAAATAGACTATATAAAATTTCTATGACAGAGGAGGCAAATAATAATTATTGTCATTACAGTCATGTGTCACTTAGCAACGGGGATATGCTGTGAGAAATGGATCTAGGCGATTTGTTATGTGTGACGTCATAGTGTGTTCTTACACAAGCATAGGTGGCATTGCCCATCACACACCTAAGATTATGGTATAGCATATCGCTCCCAGGCTACAAACCTATGCACCATGTTGCTGTACTGAATACGGTAGGCAATTGCAACACAAGGGTAAGTATTAGTATATCTAAACATGTCTAGACATAGAAAATGTACAGTAAGAATATGGTATTGTAATCTTTTGGGGCCACCACTATAAATGCAGTCCACCATTGACCAAAAGGTCTATATGTGGCTCAAGATTGTACTTCAAAGGTATTGGTACCTTTGGACAGAAAATGAAATGGACAGAAAGTGAAACCATCTACCTTATAAGCATATCAGAAAGTGAGAACAAAGAAAATCGACCTTATTGACTGCTTTCTGTAATTTATTTTATCTTTCCACCCAACGTTTTATTTTGTAGTTGTGGAAGGAGAAGACATCATATTGGAAGATGATTTCAAGGTGACTCTATTTAGGATGTTTTGTTTTCTGTGTCTGATGCAAGAAGGACTCCCTCTAGGTCAGAGTGAGATCAAGAGTTTCCAAAGTGAATTTATATATTTTTGGTTATAAGCTAAAAAATGAAGTGTTGATTATTCTATGCTAATTTATTTACCCTATGATTTTCTAAAATATTGAAAATGGCATATTAGAAGTAGTGGGTATACTCAAAGCTACAGATGAGAAAAGAAGAAAAACCATGAAAAGTAGCAGCAGAATAGTAAAAATACAGCATTCTGGCCCATTTATGCATGGTAAAATAGCCAAGTATATTTAATTCGCCCCCGAAGGCATAGTACAATCACTGATGTTCATACAAATTTTCCTAAATCACCAACTAAAATTTCTACCTGTCAACACACTGTGACATGAGATATATATTTTATGAAAAAGCAAAGCAGGCTCTGGGTCTCACACCCTGATTTTAATATTCTCTAGGTCAAAGGCATCGAAGAACTTACCCTCTCTAAGATTGAGAGCCAGTTTTGTGTCAGTCAGAGAACCGGGTCTCCTACGTGAGGGTTGGCATGCTGAGACCATGGCTCCCAATTTTGTAGGTTTTACAGAAATATCATCCTCTCTTTGTTTCAGTCTCCTTATCTTGGGAAATAATGGGAAAGTAAGGATCGGGAATTAAAAGACCTCAGCTTTTGGATGGAGTTCTTTAGGTTGCAAATGCTAGAAAGGCAATTCAACAAGTTTAAGCAAAATAATAA
Source organism: Tarsius wallacei (assembly GCA_963574415.1). Classification (NCBI taxonomy): domain Eukaryota; kingdom Metazoa; phylum Chordata; class Mammalia; order Primates; family Tarsiidae; genus Tarsius; species Tarsius wallacei. The sequence goes on from CAUYQG010146541.1 coordinate 8,451, forward strand.
TGAAAGAAAAAATAATATATTAATATGGACCAAATGACAGAACTCTTACTAAGCCTCAAAAAAACTAGAACCAGCAGCTTGAATACCACTGGGACTCTTTTTCTTTCATGTTTTATGTCACCGTCCCTCAACCTTCCCACCTACCACTAGGGTCTCCTTTAACCCTCTGAGGCTCATTCTGGGAAATAGTGTTAGGAGAATTAGTATTAGACAAGTGGGGCACTTTGGGCCCCAGATTGTAGGAGGCTGTCAATTACAGGGCCTTGCAATCGCTAGCCCCTAACTTATTACCCCAGGTGCCACACTAGCCTCACCTCACCCTAGTCCCACCCCGGCTAGGAAACACATCACCTTAGTTGTGAAAGTTTAGGGTGATAATAATAGCTCCCTTTCCCATGGTATTGTTGGGATGGTTCACAGAGAGAGTAAATGTGAATCCATTCAAGTCAACATACTTACTGTTTACCAGGAAGTGAATTAGAAAAATAAGCTAGAAAAGGCCTCTGACCTTAAGAAACTTACAATACCATTTTAAACTGAATCATGTCATCCCCAAATTCATGTGTTGAACCCTATCCCCCAGTTTGACTGTATTTGGTGAGAGGATGTTTAAGGAGTAGTTAAGGTTAAATTAGGTTATAAAACTAGAGACTTAATCCTAGAAGGTGTCCTTATAAAAAGAAGAGACTTCAGAGTGCTCGCTCTTCTCCACACACACATAAAAAAGGCCATATGAAGACACAGTGAGAAGGAGTCCATCTGCAAACCAAGAAAAGAGGCTACACTAGACAACAACCATCGCAGCACCTTGATCTTGGGCTTACAGCCTCAAGAACTGTGAGAAATAAATTTCTGTTGCCAAAGCCTTTCAGTCTGTGATATTTTGTTATGCCAGTTCTAAGCAGAATAATAGAAATCCATTAGTGGAAATTATTAGGCAATCCATATTGTAATTATTGTATTTTACTATTATTAATAGCTACAGATAATTTTTCCAACCAATATTCTCTCTGTGGAACATAAAGAGTGTTTCTCTGGTACAAATTTCCTTTGTTTTACACTCTGACTCTAAGAAGTTTGCTCAAACACACAGCGGAATTCAGGAAATTCAACAGCTCTAAATAAAATACTCCCTTGAGGCATGAAAGCAGGAAAGAGATTAGTATAAAAAAATAAAGCTTTTTGCCTTTGTAAAATGTGCTTATTCCTCTCTTCTATATTTTTACCTTCATTTTGGAGGCCTATTAATTAACATTAAAAATAGTTTTCCATCAATATGGATGGAAATGATTCTGAGGTAGAATATTATTCCTTCACTGGAAGATAAAATTTTTTTTTCCTTCTGCATAGTAAACAAATGCTATTCAAAAGTCCTTGCCAGTCAAATTCCTGCTCATCCTTCAAGGTCCATTTTAATGTCACTTCCTCCACGGGTCCTTCTCTGACACCACTTCTTTCAAATTAGAATTAATTCCTCTTCCCCCTGTAATTGGCATGTGCGATAGTCTGATTTGGGGCAGACACATTTTGCTAGATTATGAGCTCTCCAAAGTCAAGGATAGTGTTCTTAAGTCCTGGACTCATATCTTCTCTCACTTCTTCCCAAGCCAACAGGATGCCCATACTTAGAAGAACTTCAATAAATGTGTTGGAAGGAGTCTCACTTATTCCTGTGTATTCCTATTAAAATGCACGTGGGTGTACACACATAGACACAAAGACTGAATGTTTCTATTTGGATGTCCTGTCTTTTGGTATGATCTGAGTTTACCATATGACAAAGGAGTAGGACGGTAAGAGGAAAGTATTGAAAAGTAAAAAACTGGTATCTAGTCCTGATGACTCTGATCACCTTAATGCCTCTGATCATGTACATTTAAACCCCAATAGCCCACCCATCCTCCCACCCCCAACAGTCATTTAGAGCCTGTGCTGGGGAGTCTGGTTGTGCCTGTGTCTTGTCTGGCCTATGCCCTTTAACTAGGCTCCTTCCTTAAGCACTACTCTTGCCTTATTGCTCTGGTATCCAGTTTTCAGCCCTGACCTTCCTCTTGAGCATGGTGACTGACTTGGTTTTCCTGGTTTAGGCTGATAGCACTTTCTAGAGCCCTGCTCTCTGATGTTTCTTACTTCAGTCTGTGGGGGTTTTAGACCTCAGCCATGTGCACTGCCAGCTAGAAAAGTAGTTTTCAAAATGTGGTTCCTGGATCAGCAGCATCAGCATCACCTGGGAACATGTTTGAAATGCAAATTATACAGCCCAACCCAGAACTACTGAATCAGAAACTCTAGTGGCGGAGAGGGGCATCATACCCAACAATCTGCATTTTTAAACTTAATTCATTTCTAAAATTGATACACAATAATGGTACCTATTTGGGGGGTACGTGTGATATTTTGATACATGTATACAACATGCAATTATCAAATCAGGGTAATTGGGATTTCTGTTACCTCAATTGTCTGCAATAATAATGCAATTATTATTCCTCCATTCTAGGTATTTTAAAATAAACAATAAAATCTTTAAAAAAATATAATAAAATCTTGTTACTCTTAATTTTCCAACTGTATTATCAAATATCAGAACTTATATCTTCTATTTCATCTGCATTATAACAGCCCTCCAAGTGATTCTTAGAATGCTAAAATTTGAGAATCACCACTATAGATAGTTCACTTAATTTCTTTGCATCCTCAATTCTCAACTATGTGGCTATAATTTTTAATCTGCAAGGTGATTTTTTAGGACTTAGTAAGACCTGAAGTCCAGTAAGTTTACATGGAAGGTGCTAAATAAACAGAGTAAAATCTGAACCTAATAGCCCTGCGTTAGAGCTGGGGATCTAAAAATACTACAATTTTCCTTTACAGGGCCTTCTATTCACATGTGCTTCCTTGCACCTGTTTCAGGAGACAACAACACTCCCACCTGCACTGCGGCAAGTCCTCTGTCACCTGGTACATATGCTGCTCTGAGTCTCATCACACCTTAGTGAAGGAACACATGGACCCATATGTCAGCCGAAGTGTTTATATCTTTCTATACAGAAAGGGGAAATATGTTTCACAATAAATGTTTGCATACTTTGAAGCAGATTTTTTTTCTTTTTTAAGAGAGAAAGAAAGAGATAAAAAGAGAGGCAGAAACTTTGGCTGGAGCAGATGAACCTTTATTTCTCTGCAATGATTTAATCACTCAGCCTTGAAAATAGCCTATGTCAGCTGGGAAAGATCTGTGCTGAGACTTGGGCTGCGGGAAGCAGAGCAAGGTGGGGTGTGCTAGTTGAAACAGTCAGAAGGGGAAGAGTGAATTGTTCAGAGATAAATACTCTCAAGGTCCAGGTGGGAAAACCAAAATTCAGAGACACCCAAGCCCGCAAGCTAAGGGCAGGAGCTGGCAGCTGGAAGGATACAGGAGCTGTATCATAAATACTTTAGAAGGTTGCTGGATGATTGCCAGAATCACAGCATGTTTTACTTGCCTTTTATTTATACAATGGGGATAGATCTCTTTTAGAAACAATTAAAATGTGTGTTTATTAAACTATAATTTGATAATATGGATAATAATGACAGTGATGATAATAATAGTATGTGATATAATAAACTGATGTGCTTTTATTTCTCCCATTTCCTGAGCACATCTATTTCATTCTGAGAAAATGTTCCCATTCAGATTCAGACATAAGTAACAAGTATTGCTGCAAAGGCAGGTGTCACTGGAGAAAATAAGGAGAAAAAAATCAAAGTATAATTTTGATATTTTAGAAAACTACATTTTATTTGTAACAAAAATATTTAGGAGAGGATGGAGGATGAGACCAGAAAAAAATTATTTCAAACCTCCTTCTCCACTACCGCCTCTAGCAAACAAATACTAGATTAATATGATTTTCTAAGGTAGGCAAGAGAAGAGCAGTGAGCATACAATGTACGAAAAGGTCATCATCAAATAAGCCCTGTCCTTTTTCTCCTTCTCCTCCAGTTGTGACAAGAAGCAGAAACCATAGAACCCTCAGATAATTATGGAATCCAAGAGTAGAAGAAACTCATACTCACTTCTTGCCTGCAACTCTGAGAAATAGTAGATTCATAGATGGTCCTCACACCCCAATGTCAAGGGAGTTGTAGAGTGCACAGTTATGTTTCAAGCTCCATGGTGGTTTATTAAATATGTTTTCTGAAAACAACCCAGTATTATTAGATTCCTTTTAAAGAGAGAGAAAATATTTAGTAGTGAGTCCAAGACTGCATAATAAGTACATAGAAGGAGCAGCAAACAAATTCAGGCAAAGAAAAAGGGGTAGATGGGAAAAGAAGCCCGTTTTAACATTCAGAATTCTGCCTCCAGGCCAGCTATGTACTGTGGAGAAAATACATTCCTCATGTATAAAAATATGGACATTTATTTTGCTTATTTCACAGGGTTCTTGAGGGAATAAGCCAAATAAGGTATTTAACATTTATCCTGCTTGAAGCCCTCTGAGGTTCTTAGATCTATGAGTTGATGTCTTTTGTTATATTTTGCAAAATTTTTAGCTGTTGTTTTTAGCTTTCAAATGTTTTTTTGTCCTGCATAATTCTCTCTCTCTCTCTCTCTTTCTCTGTCTCTGTCTCTCTCTCTTTTCTTGGACTCCAATTACACATATGTTAGACCATTTGATATTGTCACATAGCTCTTCAATATCCAGTTTTCTTTCTCTGTTTATTTGCTTTGTCTTCACTTTTTTTCCTCTTTTTTTTGTTTTAATTTGGGTAATTTCTAATTGATCTATCTTCAAATTCATTTATTCTGTCCTTGGCTGTGTAAAATTTAATGGTGAGTCTGACAAAGGAATTCTTTATCTCTAATAAAGTCACTTTTTACTTCTCCCGATTGCCATTAAAAAAATAATTTCCGTCTTTCTGCTGAAATTTCCCACTAACACTCATATGTTTTCCACTAAATTCCTTAAAATAGCCATAGTTATTTTATTTTAAAGCTCAACATTTGACTTATCTATTTTTAAAAATCTTGACTCATTTCAATTGCACTTCATGTCTTTATAAGTTTGCTTTGAATGTCAGGCGTCTCACACAGAACTGCAGAGACTTGAGTAAATACTATTCACTCCTGGAAATGGGTACCCATTTTATCTTCTGGCTAATAATATGGAGGTTTGAAAAAATCTTGTTCAGAGTTAAGTGGGACTTAGGTGTTGTTGCTTGATTATCTTTCGTGCACCATTGCTTTCCTTCACAGAGACTTTCCTTTAGCAACGTCTTGTGCTTAGGGTAGACTTCTTGGTGCTGAAAGATTTTTCTTACTGTGCATGTTTCATTCTCATTTTCCAGCTTTTCCTGTGACATGTACTACAGAGTGGAGATTCTTTTCCTATGCCTTTTCGCCTTCCTCAGTGATATATTTCTGTTGCTTGTTATTTGGTGCATGTTATATTGCTGGTGGTGGTGCTTTTCTTTTTTGCTAGTCTATTCTCATTTTAGGTAGATGTATGCCTGGGACTCCCTTACCTTTCTCCAAGAGGGACTGCTGCAGAAAGGGGGTTGTTCCTCAGTCTGGGTATGAGACTGAAGACAAAATGGAACAGAGACAAAGCTTTCCCCATAACAGGCATGCAATGTGAATGAAGAATATATATTTGTTGTTTCAAGCCAGTAAAATGTTGACATCTTATATTACTGCACAATCACTTAGCCTAAGGTGACTGATATAACTCTACAGCACTGTTTTTCCATTTAGGGGATTAAAAATGTGTATCCAATCAAAGACTTTTACAATTCAGGGAAATGGTATACTTGGTTACCTGAGTTTTCTAATTGCTTGAAGAACAGACCTCTAAAGGATTCTTTTCTGATTAAATGTCATAGACCAGGGGAGTGGATTAAAGTTATACAAAACAACTAGGCAAAATTTTATGTCAAAAATATGGATTTTAATAATAATTTTGGCTTCTATTTTTCATTTCTAAAATTAAGATGATTGGATGAAATTTACTAAAGTTCAACTTGTGGGACTTAGAATGCTGAATGGTCTTGCAAGAGGACTACATATTCAAATAGGCACGGATATTATTTGCAGCCTAAATATCTAATGTCTTTTATATAGTGTTATGGGTTAAATTGTGTCACCCCAAATTCATGGTGAAGTCCTAACTTCCAGTATCTCATAATGTGACTTTATTGGAAATAGAGTCTTTACAGGGGTAATCAAGTTAAAATGAAGTTATTAGGGTAAGCCCTTATAGAATATGATTGAAAGCCTTATATAAAGGGGAAATTTGGACACAGAGATACACACAGAGGAAAAACAATGTGAAGACACCCAGGGAGAAGATGACCATGTGACTGGATCAATGCATCTGCAAGCCAAGGAATGCCAAGGATTGCCTGCAAACACCAAACGCTAGAAGAGGCAAGGAATGATTCTCCCCTAGAACCATCAGAGTGTGCATGATCCTGCTGACACCTTGATTTTATACATCTAGCCTTGAGAACTATGAGACAATACATTTCTGCTGTTTTAAACCACTCACTTTTTTGTACTTTTTTGTAGCGGCTTTAGGAAACCAAAACAAATTTGGGTATTGAAAACTGAAGTACACTTGTAATAAATATCTAATAATGCAGAAGTGGCTTTGGGACTGGGTAATGAGTGGAGGCTGGAAGAATTTTGAGGCACTTGATAAAAAAAAGTCTATATTTCCTTAAACAAATTGTTTATGAAAATCTGAGTGTTAAACGTACATCTAGGAAGACCTCAGATGAAAATGAGGAACACTTTATTGGAAACTAAAGCAAAGGAAATTCCTGTTAGGCAGATGACTTGCTGAATTTTGTTCCATTGGTTGGAAAGTAGAACTTGAAGATGATTAACTCAGACATTTAGCTAGAGAGATTTCGAAGCAAAGTGTTAAAGGTGCTTCCTGGTTTCTCCTTTCCACTTATAGTAAAACGCGGGAGCACAGAGAAAACTTAAAGAAGCGATTCTGCTTCAAGATTACAACATAGAAATCCTGACTGAGTTTACAGGCTGTTGGTCCGCCCTATGGATTTTAAACTCAAGATAACAACCTTTACCTGAATTTCCAGCCTGCTGATATACATAAGTATATAACTCCTTTCATATTCATATAAATGCTGTGGTAATTGATATAAAAATGTTTCCTTAGACATGTTCTTCCTGATTTGCATTGCTCTGATGATCAGTGAGGCTGAGCACTTTTTCATATGTCTGTTGGCTGCCGTATATCTTCTTTTGAGAAATGTCTATTGGTGTCTTTTGCCCCCTTTTAATGGGACTGTTTGTTTTTTTCTTTTCAGGCAATCCTCCTGCCTCAGTCTTCCAAGCAGCCAGAGCTACAGATGCATACTACCATGGTTGGCTATTTTTTAAAATTTATTGTAGAGATGAGGTCTTGCCATGTTGCCTGGACTGGTCTCAAACCTGCGGGCTCAGGCAATCCACTTGCCTCAGCCTCCCAAAGCGCTAGGATTACAGGCTGAGCCACTAAGCCTGGCCCTTTTGCTCACTTTGTAATGGGGCTATTTTTTTTTTCTTTTTGGCATGTTTGAGTTTCTTGTATATCCTAGACATTAGGCCGTTGTCAGATATACAGTTGCCAAATATTTTTTCCCGTTCTGTGGGCTGTCTCCCTGCTCTCTTGATGGTTTCTTTTGCTTTGCAGAAGCTTGTCAGTTTGATGAAGTCCCACTTGTCTATCTTATTTCTGTCGAAGCTGGACTGGATAAAAAAATGTGGCACATATACACAATGGAATATTATACAGCCATAAATAAGGACAAGCATAGGAACTTTGTAGCAACTTGGATGGATTTAGAGTCTATCATACTCAGTGATCTATCACAGAAACAAAGAACAGAGTACATATGTTCTCACTCATAAGCGGACCTTGAATAATTATCATACTATAAGAAAGCAATTGGCAGTAGTGGGAAACTGTCAGGGGAGGAAGGGTGGGATTGGCAATTGAGGGAAACTGCCAGGGGAGGGAGGGGCACACTTCATCAACAAGGATACCTATATAATGAACATTTGTATACCTAACCCTGAATTGTACCCCATATTTTTAAAATTAAAAAATTAAGAAAGAAAGAAAGGAAGAAGGAAATAAAGAAAGAGTTCTTCCTAAATAACCAGTGCATCCTTTTTTATGGACCCACTCTTGCGTTTCTTTCATAGGTGAGTTTTTTGTCAGATGCTACATTGCCTGGTATTCCATGTTTGTAAATGAGACACTTCCTAAGTCCCTGGGTTGCAATGCTGGCTAAAGCACTGTAAACAGGAAAGTCAACCCATAGAATAGGCATTTAGCTATGTGAGGATGAAGTTCTCATTCATCTAAGGTGGGAAGGACCCAGTGTAGCCAACCTGATATGAAATGACTAGATGGGTTGGACAGCGAAGTAGACGCTAGATCAACCTTGGTAAAAGGGAATTCATGCTGTTTGACCCATGCATGGCCTGCATTTCTGCCTCTGGGTCTTCTCCATTCATGTGCCCATCACACTAGGTCTGGGGTGACTGATGATGAAGGCTGACTTATGTCAACTTCCCGAGTCATTTTGTCTACTTTGTTCTTCAGTGCCTCTTTCATGGTGGATGTTTTCTGGTGGATATTCATATGTGATACATGTTTTTTCCATACTTTGTTTTCTCTCATATCTTCTCTGACTCTCTGTCCATTCATATGCCTCTCTGTCAGACTTCCATGTCTCTAATCTTCTAGGCTTTTCCATCCAGATCCCCATGATCTGGTCAGTTGATTATCTAATAACTATTATCCAGAAAACAATATATATTCTCACTTTAGGTCACTTCTTTTTCTACATATAGTGGATGAACAGGCTCACTGTTCAGAACTCGGAGGGAACATTTTCCCTTTCTGGTATCTTTCATCTGAACCCCAGAATTTGGCTATAATGCAGTTGCACATTTCCCCCAATAAATTGCTTGTGCACCTAATTCCATTTTGGTGTCTGCTTCTCTGAGTATCTAAACGGAAAACTGAGTGGTACCAAGGGTGGTTAGAGAAGAGAAAGGTTTAGGAGCTGACTCTTTCATTAAGTGGCTGGCATCCCCAACCTGAAAGAAATGTGGGACACTCCCAGGAGGACTCCCATCCTGAGTGTAATGTGGGGGACTGATAATTCCTGACATGAGATTTTCATCTGCGGTGAAAAATTATATACCACCCAGCAAACCTTGCAGGAGCTGTGGCCAAAAGGCCAGTAAAGGCACCTATACAGGAATGCTTCCAAGAGGACCACACCTAGACATCTACACTGTGCCGGGCACCCTGCTGGGTACTCACTCGGTAGGAAGTCAGTGCTCTAGAGGCATGTGGATTTGGCTCATCCTTTCATGACGTCAGTCACCCACAGTAATGATGTTGGTGCCCTTAAGTTGGCTACATTTTGCCCAAATGGATCTAGCTAGCCTGTTGGGGACCAGCTTCAGAGGCCCGCCTGATTGACAAAGTCCAGGTGTGCTGAGGACCCCCCCAGCCGCAAAGCGAGTCCGGGCATCTGAGGCCCTTCTGTCTTCCGTCTTTGCTGTTGATATGGCTGAAGAATTCTGTGCAGTCGAGCATGAAGAGAACAACACGTTTATGTGAAGTACTCACAGCTAACCTGGGAATGTCATGCTTCAATTTTCCATTTCCCACTATGCCATTTGGCCTTTTCTAACATATGCAATGATTAAACTCTGAAGCACATCAAGAATGCTTTCTTTCACTTGGTTATAAGTTACTAGATATTGCTTGAGTGAAAATGATATAAGTATATTC
>CAUYQG010146542.1:0-16276 GCA_963574415.1 Tarsius wallacei
TAGTCCAGAGCAGAGTTTTTTTTTTTTTTTTTTGAGTTGGAGTCTCACTCTGTCACCCAGATTGGAGGCAGTGGCCGCTCCCGCCACCGCAGCCTCGACCTACTGGGCTCAGGCGATCCTTCCGCCTCAGCCTTCCAAGGAACTGGAACTACAGGCGTGCACTACCACGCCCAGCTAATTTTTGATTTATTGTAGAGATGAGGTCTCGCCAAGTTGCCCAGGCGGGTCTCGAACCCGCGGACTCAGGCAATCCACTCACCTCAGCCTTCCCAAGCGAGGGATTACAGGCTAAGCCACCAAGCCCGGGTCAGAGCAGAGTTTTAAAGAGCAAGTAGACTGGAGCTGTACATCAGAGGATATTAAGAATCCATAAAAAGGAAGATAAGACCTGTGGAGGATTGCTGAGGACAAACTTCCAGCAAGTAGTGAAGGTTTTGTCTACTGCTTACTTCTCTATTCTCACTGCTTATTAGAGGACATAGAGTATTATAAAAATGGAAAGTGGCTGTCAGAGGCAGATTTTGTAAATTATGTAATGTGGGGAGCTTGTAAGCACTTCCGACTTTCTAAAAGTCTTCTAGACTCTTATGCAGTTTTACATTGCTCAAAGCATAAAGATCAATCAGGATACATGTAATGAGAATAATGAATATAGAGAAAGTATGAAGTATGTGAAATTTGTAAGTTTTCAAGGCCTGTGACCATGTTCTTTTATATCTATCTTGACTTCATATTTGATAAAGGGAAGAAATAAAATAAATATGAGCAATGGACTTAGTATTTAGCCAGAATTTTTCATTTGTTTTCAACTTCAGCCTTGGTCTTTGTGGAAATGAAGAGCTAAATTTGTGTGTGAACAGTGATCTTGTGATTATATATAATCAGTGTAACAATATCTATAATATAAATGGGACACAAGTTATTCTTTTACTGCTTTTTATTTTTTAGTTGAAGTGAGGTACAATTGACAAAAATTGTGTATATGTGAAGTGTACAATATATTTTGATCATGCATACTTTGTGAAATTATCATAACAGTAAAGTTAATTAATACTTTACATAGCATTTTTTTTTTGAGTTGGAGTCTCACTCTTGTTGCCCAGGCTGAGTTCAGTGGCATGCTCATGGTCACTGCAGCCTCGACCTGCTGGGCTTGGGCCATCCTTCCGTCTTAGTCTTCCAAGTAGCTGGAACTACAGACGGATGCCACAAGGTCCGGTTAGTTTTTTGTTGTGATTTATTGTAGAGACAAGGTCTCACCACATTGCCCAGGCTTGGCCTCCCAAAGTGCTGGGATTATAGGCTGAGCCACCACACACGGCCTACATAGCATTTTTTAAAATGTTGAGAACAGGGACACTATTTTGGATTGTTAGTGTATGAATGAGTACTCCCTTTCAAATATAAGTAAGCATTCTACATATAACTTAGAATGAAATTCTCCTAGTATATTAGATATGTTAAAATTATGAAGTATAAATGCATATTTATTATTGCAAGGAAAATGTTGGGATAACTATTGATAACTGTGATTTCTGTTAATTGTATGTGCAAAACCAATGATTAAATACTTTCAAATACTAATTTAGAGAAATAGACTGAAGTAAATTTATTACAAGACTATGGTAGCTATTTATCTTTAAGAATATTGCATCATTTTGACATTTTGAGCCAACAAATGTTTATAAAAGGTTAAATCATTCGAATGTCATAATTTTACTCTATGTAAAATTGCTTGGTAAACTAGCATTCATGCCATTTTCCAAAATAACATTTGAGAACTATTATTTCATTTAGGCCACAAATGTTTCAAGAAAATGTCTAATTTGTAAGCATTTTATATTTTATGAGGTAAAACTAAAAGAAAAACATCAACTTTGCCACTTCAAATTCTGTGAAAAAGAGGGACTAGAAAATCATATACAAAGAAATTCCATGTAGTTCATTTTCATTTCAAATTAATGAGGAATAGAATGACAATGAATAAGAGGAGAAAGATCATGGAGAAAAATGAGGTATCCAAAGTCACTTTTCCCCAACTAAGCCTATAAGAAAATTTCCAAGAATGCTTTAAAAAAAATTTTCTTATAGTTTTACCTAGTCAGTTTCTACATATAGGGTATGCAACCTAATCATCAGCTTATCTAGTACCCTGTGTGAGATGGCCAAAAACATCTGGCTCCTCTACTGACCTCAGTTAAAACTGAACATCTATTTAGTATCAGAAATGTTCAGTATCAGTGCTGAGAAAATTTTATTCCTGCATTATCATTCAATTAATTAAACATATTTAACTACCTAATGTTTTTAAAATCAAGCTGAATAATAATAAAAAGTTTTAAATTTCAGGTTTATTTTGTATCCTAGAAGCTCATTTCATGAGGGTGATATTCAGTGTTTGCCAAATGTTGATTTTTAACTCTGGCCGTTTGGTCTTTGTGCAAATGTGCAGTGCACTTGATGTACATCTAGGAAGAGGTCAAGTCCCATTTTTCTAATTGGGTAAATCTCTGAAAGCAAGCCCTGCTCCAGGCAAAGCTCTATCAATCACTTCTGCTACTTCGGTGACTACATTGCCGCAAGAGGAATTCTCATCTCAGTTGCTTATTTTCCACTTTTTGTGATGATAGAATTTCTGCCATTGGCAAGAGAAATTTTACATGAATTAGATTGACATAGGCACTAATAAACCAACTGTGTTTTGACCTTTAAACAACAACAAAAAAATCTGATTGGGAAGCCTTAAAATAAAAATAAAGAAACTTCTCCATGTTGTCTTTTCTTGGTAAATACTTTCATTGTGGCTAAGAGAATCATGATGGTCATGAGAAAGAAAGAATAAGGAACTTCTTCACTATAGATACACTTAAAACAATATATGATTGTGTTATTTAAAAATGGTCATTTTGGAAGATGGGACAATGTATAAAACTCTTCCAAATGTAAACCCCTCAAAAACCTGAAATACACTGCTCATAACATGAGAATTTGAGACAAATTTTTAACTGTCTTCATTATTGTGTAATAACTGTACTGCCTTTAGGAGCATGGGCAATATTCAGTATACTTAGTCCAACAACATACACTCAAAACAAACAACGGTGATCAAAAAGGAATCCCTTTCTCCTTATCCAGTGTTGCAATCCCACCCCTGCCACCAGCTGTCTGATGGCTCCACTCAGTCTTGCCATCATGCAAGATTTTCTGTTTCTCATACAGAATCCAAGCACTTGGGGACCTCAGAGCCTGCCTTTTCTGCTTCATCTCCCATTCACCTCACTCTCAGCAGGTCTCCAGAATGGACTTCTTTATTTCCCTTAGTTTCCCTCCTACTGCCAGATTCACAGTTACTAGATTTTTACCCGTAAACATCTCTAAATGGATATTAGATGATACTGAAGTATTGTTATTGATTTGGAGGGTTCGATAATAGCACCGTGGTCTTGTAATACATTTGTATATTTTTTGAGATGTATATTTAGTGTGTAGAGGTAACATGGCATAAGTCTGGATACCCTTCAAAACAGAGAGAAAATAAAAAGCAAGAAAGCAGGACAGAGAAAGAAAAATAAAGCAAATGTGTAAAATCTAGATAATATTAATGTTGGGAGATGGATATATGAAGACTAATTACAGTATTCTTTACTTTTGGATAATATTGGAACATTTTTATAATAATTATGACCAAAATGTAAAATTTCTCTTGCTTAGTTTTTACAATTGAATGTGAATAATTTATAACTCATCTGGACAATTTCTGAAGAACATAAATCAGAGTTAATATCTATTAATTGGGTAATATAAATCATTGAAAGTGTCCAAAAAAGGAATATGATTCTATGTGACAGAGTGTGTGTATGTGCATATAAGCTCAGGCTTTCTTTGCGCTCATTTCAAAGAAGGATGTGTTGGTGTCCCACTACAGGAGGCACCAAGAGTAAGGCTGTTAGAAATAGTTTGGTTTCCTTTTAGAATCAAACACCGCAGAAATAATGGAGTATGATCATGACACCCTCAATCTCTGAGAATCACCATACTATTCAAGTCCTGTAAACGAACTCTCACTGGTGTTCTGCATGTGTTTAAGTTTGGTCTTAGAATGAAAATTAAGGGAGGAATAGAGAGTGAGAAAGACAACAGCTGGAATTTCAGTCATTCATTCATTATGGTATATGATTATCTGTTTTTTCTATGACCTTCGTATCCTATCCGGAGTTCTTGCCCATAGGCAATCAGCAACTCTATTTTTGTCCTCCATTGATTACTGGACATGAATAATAAGGCGTATTTGCAGGATGGGCAATGCAGTATGCATAGCACTGATAACCTCTCGGGGTTTTAATTGAAAGCTACTAAGGACTTTTCAAATTTTTATGGATTATAAGGTAATCCCCTGTAATACCTCACCAGAAAACACAATACAATTGTTGTCACTCTGTCTAGTAACAATAATGAACAACATTGCTGCTGAAATCTATAAATTAAATTGACTATCAGCACAATACAATCAGCAAAATCAGTCTGTTATTAATACACCTTGTTGGTGGTACTGGTTAAGCGGGGAACTGGAATATGCAAAGAACTGGAATATGTAAAAGATGTTTTTATAACTTGGGGACATGGTAATATTTTTCTTTTCTAAAAAGAAACTTTGTGTATGTAACTCACAATAGAATCATTCTCAAACAGAAAGTGATGCAAAAGTATATCATCTAAAAACTGAGATCTCAAGGTTTTGCATGCAACCCAAATCACACATGAATTTCAAAATAGTGAAACAGCACTGACCTTTATAGCAATCAAATATAAGATCTCAAATTATTTTCCTACACCAAATTCAATAGGTACTACTAATTTTGTTTTAAAAATTAAACTAAATTCTAATAAGAGTTAAACCTACCTTTAGGAGATGTTCCAACTGCTGATGTGATAACAGGGTTTGGTAATGATACTGTGTTTGTTGGTAGTGCAAGTGTTGTAGAAATCATTGGTATAGTGTCAGTTTTATTTCTAACATCTGAAAAAAAGTAAGTTATGTTAAAGTAGTTGCATCAACATTTGCGTTTATTTTGCCAATCAGTAGGCCAGTATATTTAAACAAAAGTATACTATATGTATACAGCTGTTAACTCAGTCAATAGAGCATGGATTTGCAACTAATTTTCTAGTTTTAATGAATTCATCCTTAGCTTAGCATTCATTCACTAACTCCATCTGCTTCTTATCAATGGCATGAATTTTCAAGATGGCAAGAACAGTGTGTGAACCTAAAACTATATAATTTCTGAGAAAATGAATAAAAAAGAAATGTGTGCATTTGAAATTCAGCAATCAATACTTTTAAGTTAACTAAACTAACTTTGCCAGATAAAATAACTAAGTAGGCACTCTCTGAGCAGTGAATATTTTACTAAATATTTTTATGTCACATTAAAGTTATTAAGTAGTAAGATGTCAATACTAGCATATATATTCTTGATATAAAGCACTCTTCCTATGCAATGTATACTACATATAAAGTATAAAATATAAAAATATTATAATTAATAAAGATAAATATATATATAATACACAAAGATAAGTTCTAAAGAAAGAAAAACTTTAAAGAAATTCAACAATTGCAACCTAATTGCGATAGAAGCAACATAAATTCACATTTTCAAGTAGTTTGTTTTCCTGAATAACCAAAGGCTTACAAACAAAAGCAATATATTGTGATCCATGTTATAGAAATTCTTTTGAATAAGAATTCTTAAATTTTTCATTGAAATTCTGAGGGGATCAGTCTTCTGTAACAGCCAGAGTTGGCAAAATATCACTTCATTATTGTTTTTAAAAGTCAATTAGTATTCTACGAAAAGATTTACTTCACACAAAATTATTGTAACTTATCAGTATTTACATAATCTTTAAAATTCTATATTTTGCTGATCTCCTCTCTGGAAATTTACTGTTATGTTAAAGATCAAAATACAGCAAGGAAGTGTCTAAGAGGATTTATAAAAAGTATTCATATCTATTGAAGGCATTGATTTTTATGTTGTTATTTGAATAGAGTACAGATAGTAGAGCATATCATTATTTGAGTAACAATTATTTGAGTAAAAAAAACTTACATTCAAATCCCAGTCAAACTGGGTATGTCATTATAGTAAGTAAACATTTTTAGTATGATTCTCAAATTTCAATTATATTTAAATTTTTCCTCTTTGAATCTGAGAAAAACCAATCATCTGCTATGTCAGTGAAAGCAGTATGTTGGATGTTATGAGACTGAGTATATTTGCTGTTTAATTTTATAGACTTGAGGTACTTGGAAGTGTGAGTTCTTAGCACCAACTTTGTTTATCTACAGTCCATATAAACTACTTTATGTATTCAGCCCACAGAGATAGGTTCAGCACATACAGAAATGACAGAACTGAGTTTTCATGGGCTTTACTAAAATCAAGTCTAAAGCTTTTTTTTTTTTAACCGCTGGATTTTTAACCTCCACCTCCCCACTCCTCCACCTCACTCTCAGGTTTCAAATGCATAGCAGGGAACAGGCACACCGCTTGTAGAAGGTTATCTTTTCTCTACTAGTCATTTAATTATAGCTATCTTTCTTTTAATACTAGATTCTATGATATAACACTATTTTTTAAGTGTATATTGAGGTCAAAGAAGTTATTCAAAGACGTATACCAGTTAGACTGGAAAATTCACCTGTAAATAGTTTGAATGATCCTTATTTGCTGACTTCCTAGCTAGTAAGAATCTTAATTTCTGAGCATAATGAACATCTCTAGAAATGTTTCATTTCCTCCCTCCCTTCCTTCCTTCCTTCCTCAATATTTATTGAGCAATTACTTATATGAAAGACATGATTTGGTTTAGTAAAAGACTCTATGATGCATGCATAGTATCACCCTTAAGTAACCTTCACTCTGGTAAGAAACATAATGCCTATGCACAATAAATAATAAGGGATATTCTGCATGGGTTACATAGACCAGTATTTTTCAAACTGTGATGCAATTAAAGGGTAATTAAATCCCTTTAGTGGATTGCAGCCAGAGCTTTCACCAAATCACCAAATTAAAAAGAGAGAGAGAGAGAGAGAGAAAATTAGAGTGGTGCTGCAAATAAGAGATTAAGTATTGTTTCATGAAGCTTTAGCATAGAGGGGTGTGCGTGTGTGTGTGTGTGTGTGTGTGTGTGTGTAAATTCTGCTTGAAATGTGTGCAAAATACATTTCTTACTGTGATTATAGCTAAAAATTTGAAAGCTGCTGACAAGCAATAATTGGACAAGAGATTATATCATAAAAGATGACTACCCTGCAAGCATGAGCAAGGATTACTTTGTAAAAGAGTTGACATAGAAACTAGACCTTGAACAGTAAGTAGTATGTCCACAAGGGGAGAGGAAAAGGCATGAGCAAAGTCCTGGTGTGAGAAAGTACGAGGTATTTTAGAGAACTGCAAGCAGTTCTGTCTAGCTGGGCTGCAGTGTGTTATGAAAGGACACATTCTCTGGGAAAATCCTGGAGGCCAGATTGTAGAGGACTATGAACACTAAATCTAAGGCTTGGGATTTTATCAAGTCACAGAAAAGTCATGAAAATTGACCAAACAGAAATTCTACGGTTAGAAAAATGATGGGGAAATGGGTGGGGTGAGAATGAGAAGACACCTGTTGGGCTGAGCTGTAAGCCCTCATTTTTATATTTAAAAATGTTCTCTTCCCTCTTGAAGTCATCATGTGATATCAATGAGTTCATATCCATAAAATGACTTGATGCAAACAAGAAGGAGGCAAATTTCTCACCTCCAATGTGGTAAGATTGAGATGTACTATAAGAATTTCCTCCTCACCATCTTCAGACATTCCTGGCCACTGATTTCCCCTGAGTAAAACCTTAATCCATTAGTATTCATTAACATCTACATAATTAGTTCTTTGTACTGTTCAACAAAGAGCAATGGCCCCTTTCAGCAAGGGCGCCAACTAAACGTATTGAGTGTGCTATGTGCCAGTTTCAATGTAAACACTTTCTGTGGGTTATCTAATTTATCCTGACAAAAACACTAAGAAGCCCATATTCTTTCTTTTTCACCATTTTCAGATGAGGCTCAAAAAGCATTAATCGCTTACACTGGTAGGTGATATGATTGGAATTTTAATTCAGACGGCCTTGACTCCAGAGAATATATCCTTAACCACCACACCGTCAGGCGAGGAGAAGGCAGTCCTATGCAAAGCTACATATCCCAGCTCTACCTGCTCTGCACCTTTGTCAGGATGTGATCTAAAAAGGAAGAAAGTGGCTAGACGCATAAATGTTTTGCCCTTGTGTATCTATAATGAGAAAATAGGCAAAACATCTTACTATTTTTCTTAAAAAAATAACCTTTATGTTTCATATATGTGTGTAGGTACACATACACATAAAATGTTTCCATACTAGACTTAAAACTTAAAAGAAAACTTCTCATTGACAAAAATGATCTAGATTTGAAAAATTAAAATATAAGTTTATTCAGCTTGGGAAATTCCACAACTGGAAACTTTCCCTTACGATGTGATGGGAAAAATTTATTACCTCTAACTGCCATGGTTTAAAGTTTTACTGGTCACAGTATAAATAACCACCAGAAATACTTTTACTGTATTATCTGTAAAGTCCTTCCAGGTTTGACTTGATTTCAGGATAAACTATTGAGAGAAATGGCTCATTCTGAAGTATTTTCTCTTTACAGAATGTGGTGAGATATTATTTTTTCTTCTCTTTACATCCGAAGTGATTACAGATACATTTAACAAGGTAACCTGAGCCTCATGACTTTGCTTGTACCAAACCAGATAGTGCTGCTCTCTGGATGTAGTTAGAGAAATAGACGGTGTTTTGTCCAGATTCCACTCTATCCCAGTACCCCTCGACTTGAAGAGCTCAAGGGATACTTGTACTATGAAAGGATGAAGCATTATCTGGATATTAACAAAATAACTCTTCTGATTATAAAAGATCTCTAATAGATTTACATTAAGATATTTTCAAAGATCCTGAAACAGTTCTGCATTCTCTGAAGTTCAAGGTAGGAAATTCCTAACTGTTTATACATAGGACTTTTTATGTGAACCTGCTTTCCTTATCTTTGAAAATTCAGCTTATGACTGGAAACTAAACATTTTCTTCCATTTTGAAATGATCAAGTCATCTCTTTGTAATTACAAAGCATATCTAACCTTTTAAAAATGTTTACTCACAAATAATCACGAAAAGTTACTTTTTAAAAAAAGTGATGGGGTCTTGCAACATTGCCCAGACTGGTGTCAAACTCCTGGGCTTAAGCAATTGTCCCACCTCAGCTGAGTAGTTGGGATTACAGAACCGCCATGCCTGGACAAAGTTAGAATTGCATCCATCCTCATAATGAGTGGCTCTCTCTCTAGCTATCTTTCCTCTTTGTGCAGCATATTATTTCTCTTCTACCAAGTCTACATCTAAAGTCTAGTAGAAAGCCACTGCTAAAGAAGATAGATCTTTCTTCTTCTAAGTCAACCCAAACATCGAGTGCCAGTAATTTAGAATTCTAAGATAATTTGAGACCTGGAAATAACTTTTTTGGATATTGTAATAGAATACACAGTCTTTGCAATTTCTAGTTTTGAAAAGGTATGAATGTAAGGTAGTTTCAAAAGATCCCAGCATTAATTAGTTCAAAAGTTCCCTTGATTTTCATTTTAGTACTTTTATTATGTGATATAGAAAACTCTGTGTTTTTTGGGTTTCTAATTCTACTACTTGGGCATATGGAATGCACTTACTTTCTGAACTATCACTGTGAAAATATTTACTTTGAAAACTTTATCTCTAAACAAAATTTCAGAAGAAATGCTTAAACTCTGTTTTTTTATTTTAAAGGAAAGAGTGATTTCCTTTAAAAAATGAAGTACATACAAAATGCTAATTACCAAATGGTCTTATAAGCCCCAATATTCCATTATTAGGTAATAATTTTATAACCTAGATCAACAAATGTATGGAATTGATTGTAAAACAATTTTATTTCTCAATACCTTATAATGTATTATTTCTACAAATTAATATTGCATTCAAATTAATATTGCATTGCTACCTCCTATTCATTCCCACTCCCTTAGACTTTACATTTTTAAAACAAATTTTATCCTAAAATAAAGTAATTGCCAATTTTTCAGTTACAGTTTTGCAGATGCTTATGGATCACAGTATGTAATGAACATAAATCCACTTCTTAATTTTGCATGTGATGGCAATTCCTAAATTGGGTTTCAGAAATGGTGAGATTTCTTTTCTTTTCACAATAATTTGTCAGTAATTGCTAACATTATAATTCATATTGTTCAGCTGATAAATACTGTGTACTTTCTTTGTTCGTAAATGACCATTAGTGAAGTATAAGTCGAAAATTTCAATTTTCTCTCACATATTAAAAAACATATATTTATATAAACAAAGTAAAATACACAAAAATAAATAAACATAAATAAAATAGGGTACTGCTTTCCATATTCTCATCAAAAAGTCTTCACAAGAGGCATGGAATCAACTTCTTCTGATTATCAATATTAACACATTTATACACTAATGGTGATTCCTCTTTTTTTGACCTGGGAGAGGTCACTTTGGTTCACTGCCAACCAAATTAAATGCAGATTTTTTTTATTAAAAGAAAAATATTATTATGTGGATGATGTCGCTATGGTGAATTCTTCTATTTGCAATGATCCCAAAATTTCATGATATCCTATAGGAAATTTTAAATTAACACATTGACCAATGAGTTATTTACCTCAATAAATATTTATCAAGCATATATTTCAACAAATGTTAAGCAAAATTTAAAAATACATGTTCTTTCCTAGAAGAACTTAGAGGTTTTTAAAATATATATATATATATGTATATGCACACATATATATATACACACACATATATATGAAGCAACTACAAGATTGTGCTTGCAGTTGTGCCACACAAAAATAGTGTTACATAATTAGTACTATTCATAGCTAGTTCTATGCAATGCTAAATAAAATAAAAATAAGGTCATGTCTTTCTATGTGCTTGGGATAATCTGAATCATTTTTTTGGAGAACAAGATTTGAAGAGGAACCAGATAATTGAACACAAGGAAAGAAAAAATAAGTTTCAAATAGAAAAGGAAAATCAATAGTGCTACATACAACAGGCCACATGAGGTCTGAAAAGGGACATTGATGATGTTACACATTAATAAGCATAATATTTTGAGAGCAGAAAACAGGAAAATCCTATTTTCAGTGAAAACATCAGAGCTAGTGGCAACTCTTGAAAAATTGAATTTTAAACTATAAAGTGCATTTTCAATTAAAGCTAAAAAGCAAGACGAAAGTTTTGAGAATGCTTACATTTTCTATGTGGAATGACTTTGGGGGATAAGTAACAAGAAAATCTCATTTTTCACAGAGAGAAAAATATTCAGATAAATGGGAGAAAGCTGCATCCGAAAGAGGAATCTCCTCAGGTTGCCAGCCATCTGTGAGTGGGAGGGTGAGCCAAGCCTGGCAGACTTCAAGTGTGGACAGGTGTCTCTGCCACCTGGCCCCTCTGGGGAGAACAGGAAAGCAGCATTCCACTGGTGAGTTTGTTAAACAGAAAACAACAATATCTGCAAAACGGACCCAAGAATCAGAGGTGTTCTGGCTGACAAGTGGATGGAGGTATATAAGGCAAATTACCTCCACTCACCCAGGTGTCACGTTTGAAAATTATGGGGCCATGCAGTTATTTTTCCTTCACAGCTTAATGATTTTTTAAAGGTCATGTTGCATAATAATGAGACATCTTTAGATTGTGGACTTTATTATAAGGTTATTTTTTATATATTGTAGCCAGTTTGAGGAATTTCAACTCTTTGAGATTAAAAAAGAGCAAATGCTGTATTTAATATGAATAAAGTTAGTAGTGGAAGGAAAAAAAAAAACCATACTTCTAGGCTCTCAGACAATGGTCCCAAGATCCCTTGCTTCCTCCTTGTAGTCTTCTAACTTCAGAGAGGAACTGTGGTTCTGCAGTTCAAAAGACATCTTGTGAAGTGTCTATTCATGTCTTTTGCCCACTTTTTAAAGGGGCTGTTTGTTTTTTTCCTTTCTGCGTGTTTGAGTTCCTTGTAGATCTTAGATGTTAGGCCTTTGTCAGATAAACAGCTGGCAAATATATTTTCCCATTCTGTGGGCTGTCTCCCTGCTCTCTTGATGATTTCTTTTGCTTTGCAGAAGCTCATTAATTTGACGAGGTCCCACTTGTCTATTTTATTTCTTAAGGTATTAGCCTTTAGGGTTATGAATAGGAATTGGTTCCCAGTTCCAATTTTTATAAGGGTGTCTCCTGTGTTTTCTACGATTCTTATAGTTTGAAGTTTTACATTCAGGTCTTTGATCCATTTAGAGTTAATTTTTGTGTATGGTGATAGTTAAGGGTCCTGTTTCAATCTTCTGCATGTGGTCAGCCAGTTTTCCCAGCACCATTTACTAAATAGGTTCTCCTCTCCCCAGTGGTTGTTGTTGGAGGCTTTGTCAAAAATGAGATGGTTGAGGAATTGAGGCTTTGGTCCGGAATCTCTATCCTGTTCCATTGGTCTATGTGTCTATTCTTGTACCAATACCAGGCTGTTTTGAGAAGATATACAGGCAGCTAACAGACACACGAAAAAGTGCTCAACCTCACTCATCATCAGAGAAATGCAAATCAAAACCACACTGAGATACCACCTAACCCCTGTAAGAATGGACATCATTAATAAAACAAACAACAACAGATGCTGGCGAGGATGTGGAGAAAAAGGAAAGCTTCTCCACTGCTGGTGGGAATGCAAACGGGTGCAGCTTCTTTGGAAGACAGTGTGACAACTCCTGAAAGAACTAGAAATTGACCTTCCATATGACCCAGCAATTCCCCTATTGGGAATATACCCGGAGGAACTCAAATCATTCTACCTGCACACGTATGTTTGTTACAGCTCTATTCATAATAGCAAAAACATGGAACCAACCATGTTGCCCATCGAAGCTGGAATGGATTAAAAAAATGTGATATATATACACAACGGAATATTATGCAGCTATAAAGAAGGACAAACATATGGACTTTGCAGCAACCTGGATGGATTTGGAGTCAATCATACTCAGTGATTTATCACAGAAACAGAGAACGGAGTTTCACATGTTCTCTCTCATAAATGGACCTTGAACAATTATAATGCTGTAAGAAAGCAATTGGCAGTAGTGGGAAACTGTCAGGGGAGGAGGAGTGGGATTGGCCATTGAGGGAAACTGCTAGGGGAGGGAGGGGCATATTTCATCAACAAGGGTACCTGCATGAACAATGTTTGTATACCTAACCCTGAAATGTACCCCACATCTGTATAATAAAAATTAAAAACAAACAAACAAAAAAACCCAAAAGACATCTTGTAAGGAAACAAGCTGCTAGGACGCAGCACATCCTTGTAGGCACCGATAAATTTCAAGGAAGTCTCTTGAGCCCAATTCATGACTTCAGAAAAAGGATCACTTCGGGTGCTCTCTCAGTCCTGGAGGGAACAGTACTGCTTTGTCCCTTCTTTGGGCTCCACACTGGGGAGGGAACAGTAGGGAAGCATGTGCAGTTCCTATTTTCTCTCAAATGACACCTTCAGTTTTCCTCTGAACATCAAACGTAGCCATTTGAAACCTTGAGTCTTAAAAATACAGACTCTTCAGAAGCATGGAAGTTTCCACTAGACACCTTTACTAGCAGAATACATTAGCTAGAGTAGTGACTTTTGCACACACACAAAAAATGATGAGGAGTGGAAGAAAAATACAGACTTAGTAACTCCAGCATCGGTTAGCTGTGTAGCTTTGCATGAGCCACTTTACCTCTCTGGGGACAAAAATGACTACATTTATTTGCAACCCAATAGTGTTACTTGGACTAAATGTATTTCCCTTTAGCGTGATACTCTACTCATGACTAGAAAAAAGAATAAAGACAAAGTTTGAAACAGATATTTGTAATACTTGGTTTTGGAATTTTGTTTACAGCATAGAAGAGCAAGTATGATAAAATGAAATATTCTTATAAGTAAATTAATTCCATGGGAATGAATAGAGCTTATATTCAATATGTTAGTCAATTCCCTCTTACAATGTAGTGTGTGTATATTCATGTTTGTATTTAATTGGTGACGAATGAATTTCTAAAAATAATCTACATTATTGAGTTTGAAGCTAGAAAATATTTGCCTAAGTTTGGGATGTCTTACATTTCATATTATCTACTCTTATTTTTCTTTTCTCTAAATGTAAAAAAAAATCTAGTTAATTTAAAATATTCTTTCATTTGTATCAGCTGAAAGACTATGTTTAGTTATAAAGGGGTGAAATTTGAAATTTAAAGTTATTTCTATATTATTAAAAAAACAAAGAATTTGTTTGTCCTAAAAATAATTATTTGAAGGGAGATAAAACTTTAAATGACTGACATTTCAAGAAAACAAGTATACATAACCATAATTACTTACACTTAACATCATGTAACTCTAATAACAATTGAACAATTGAACAGACACTGCTGGTGTCACCATCTTATAGATGTGATTGCAGTATTGCTATGCTACTGTTTTAGTACACTGATGACTTTATAGAGTCTATTTTTTTCTCTTATACTACTCCTAATCATTATGAAAATATATAACAAGTTAGAGTATGACACTTGAGCATTTGTCATAATACTACAAGAAAAGGATTGGCAGTAGCAGGACACTGTCAGGAGAGGAGGGGAGGCACGTAACATCAGTAAGGGTACCTGATCCTAGACCAGGCAAAAGGGAGGACCAATGGAAGGTCCAAAGTTCAACTGTATGTAGACCACTTAGGTACCTAATCTTGACCTGTGCCCCACATCTAAAAAAAAAAATAGAAAGATTTTTTTAAAAGTAAAAGAATACTGATAATATAGCATTCCACTTGTGTTTGGTTGACCCACCACTTCATCCATTAGGGATTATTAAAGTAATTGAAACAAAATCTCTTAGCTCAAAGTTTTATCTTTTCTTTTCCATAATGAGAACATTAGTGCAAAACCATAGTACTTAAAAATTTAATAGTAAGGAAGTCAACTTTTATAGGACTCTCATATGGCTCACAGAAAATTTATGGAGGGCTTTTTTTTTTTTTTTGAGAAAGCAGAATTTATTGAGAGGACAGAAAAGCTCCCACAGTGGGAGGCGACCTAAGAATGTTGCCCTATGGAGGGCTTTTAAAGATGTGTGTTTTAATGTTCTATTCACTTTTATGTCCACTAGATGTAGGGCAACATTGCAAAGAAACATTTTTTTTCTTGTTTTGGGATTAAGCAAAAGTGATATGGTAAAGACATAGTAAAAATATTGTAAAGAATTGTTTTGGGGCAACCACCTCAGGTTCCCTCCCACTGTGGGAGCTTTTCTGTCCTCTTAATAAGTCCTGCTGTTTTTTTGAGTTGGCGTCTCACTCTGTCGCCCAGACTGGAGTGCAGTGGCACGGTCTCGGCCACCGCAGCCTCAACCCGCTGGGCTCCGGCGATCCTTCCACCTCAGCCTTCCAAGTAGCTGGAACTACAGGCGTGTGCTACCACGCCCGGCTATTTTATTTCTTGTAGAGATGAGGTCTCACCAAGTTGCCCAGGCAGGTCCCGAACCCGCGGGCTCAGGCTATCCACTCACCTCAGCCTCCCAAAGGCGCGGGATTACAAGCTGAGCCACCGAGCCCGGCTCCATGCCCACTTTTCAACAGCATGTGCTGACACTTCTACAACATGTACTCTGCCTCTTTAAATTGAAGAACCAAGACAAACATGGTAAAAAACACAATTTTCTAAGCAGAAAGCTTTAAGAGGAGTAAAACTTGTAAATGTGCCATTCAATGTACATTCCAAAGAACTTTCCACATAGACTCCCTTGTTCTTTTGTTATCCTCGGCATCTCTGCCCCACTGACCTGTTAATGGTATCCAGGTAGGGGCAGTGGCGGCTCCTCCGGTCCTCGGAATCCACTCGGCCATTCTTGGCTGAAAGGAAAACCACAGGCTTTGAAAATGGAAGCCTGTACTCAAGGTCAACTCACAGTACAAAGAAACTTGGAAGTGGGAATAACTAACCCAGACAAGCTCCTATTTTTCAGGTGGCAACAATATCCAAAAAAAAAAGTCCACTAATGGAACAAGTCACGAACTGGGAAAACACATT
>CAUYQG010146543.1:0-29130 GCA_963574415.1 Tarsius wallacei
TGTTCCAGACCGTTGTAATGTTGCGGCAGAGGTAGGGGTGGCCCCCCGGGGGTGGTGGGTGCTGGGGCGGGCTGCGGCCACTGCACTCCAGTGTGGGAAACATTGTTACACCCAAAAACAAAAAAAAAAAAAAAAAAAAAACCATTTCACAAAACAATAACATCGCAAAAAAAAAAAAAAAAAGTCAAACCCAATCAATTCAGGACTCTGGAAAATGACCAAAGACATAAGAAAATAAAACACTTTTATTCAAGAAAAACTATTGAGCCTGGGGTAAAAATAGTGGGAGTGACCATTTAAACTGGAGGCATTTCCACGCACCACCACCCTCCAGCTTTATGGGCACAGTAGGTCTACCAGGGCTGGCAAGGCATGAAAACCAGAAGTTTTGCTGCAGGAGGAGACTGACTTGATTTGGAGTAACGTGTGGAAAAGCACCATGCCCATGGGCATATCAAAAACAATAGCAAATTCTGTGGCCAATAATAGTGGACAGTTAATATCACAGCTGCCTGTGGTTGCAATGCTGGGCTAAAATGATATTGGCCAGAAAAACACTGGAGTCCTGAGTCCCATCTCTCCATCTCATCTCAGTGCAAAATGAGGTTGCATGCCATGTTTTCTGTCCTCCTTCCTCATAACCTCCACTCAACCAAGAAGATAAGAACTTTGACATGGGATCCAATGACAAACAGGTTATATCTAAATTCATGTTTTCAATGGGGACATTGCTTTGGCTAACCAGAAGTCAATTATACTCACCTCCTGACTCTCACTTGGTTCTAGTTCGATAAAACTAAAATAGAGGTTTTATTATAAACACTAACAGAAAAAAAATATGTATTAGAAGACTCAAAGCCACTTAGAATATTGGCCTGGAAAAGATCATTTCTTTTGGCCTCTTTTAACACTGAGGCTGGGGAATGAGGTATCTTTCTCACGAGTTTCTCACTAGTATCCCACCATGGAGTTTTCATCTTATGCTGTCAAAGGAAGATGAGAATGTTGACTTCATAATGTCAACGTATATAGTTGTCAAATGGAATTTTCCTTCAGAAAGGTGGTGGTAAATTCTGGTAAGGATATTAATAAGAAGAATTAAAGTTATTTGGAGGAAGTCTCCCTGTCCTTTGATTTTATTTTAAAATTTCAACAATCTACTCTTCTTAATGACAAGAATAGCAGTCAAAGATAAATGAGCTTGTTTCAATATAAAACTTTTATTATCAAAATGAGAACATTCTTACTTATAATGGGAACTAAGAAAAGCATACATAAGAGAATAGTTTTCTCTTGATCACAAAAAAGTTTTCTGAACATAGAAGGCACCCCATAAATATGTCTTAAATTAAATTAAAATTTTGAATAATAGTTGCAGAAAATCTCTATTAAATTTTATTGTTTATACTTTTTTCTCAAGTAAGCACAATATTCTTAGAAATGTGTCAGGAATATCCTTTGATGATATTCAGCACCAGTATCTCCCCGGTTACACTACTTTTCCCAAGTTTAGTTTTGGTAAAGTGCCCGTGTAGGTAACAGAGTAATTTGATAAAAAAATATTTAGGAGCCCAGAGAGACTGTAGATGCATTAGAATAGGCCACTCACGATGGACAATGGTGAGTTTCTCAGTTTACTCTCTAGATTATACTGATTTCAATCAGTGTTCACATGACTAAATTTGAAATGTTATTTAAATTTCATATCTCATATAATTCAATATTAAACGTCACTTTTGGACATATAAATCATCAGCACTTTCAGAACAACCTACTGACTTTAGTACAATTAAATTAGAACACTGAGCACAATAATTTGCTGAAACAAAATGCAAAGCAATTTAAGTTATTAGTCTATTTATTTGAAAGTAGCCTATAATTTTTTTCTCTCTAGACCGTCACTAAAAGGAACATTCTGGAAAGCAACTAAAAAGTATAGCAAAAGCCCAAAATATGTAATGTGTTTATGCACTTGATTTGGTAATTCCACTTCTAGGAACCAATCCCGATAAACTCATTTAAAGTGTTGAGGCACATTTGTGAACAGGAAAGGATGCCAAGCTATTTTTTTTAATAATACCTGTAACCAAAAACAACCTAAATGTATCCAAAAGAAAAATAAAGTAAATAATGACATAACCAAACAATGGGTAATTATATGATTATTGAAATTGACTATGAAGAGCTTTTGATAGTGTAGAAAGACATACAATTACTTGAGCAAGGATATGAATGATTCATAATAAATGAAGTGACATTTATTTTACCATGAATGAATGAATGACAGAGTTATAGAAAATTTGCTTTGATTTACTAAGCCGAGACAAATATGCCTAAGTCGGGTATTATATTCGCAGTTTATCTGCTTTACCTGTCACATTCAGTTTGTTTTTTGAAAGTTCAGAACATTTTAAAGTAGAAATATAAAAATAATCAATTATGAATCATATGCCAGAATGAATTTTATTGTACAGGATTAATTTTAAATAACCTTTTAAAATAATCTATAAAATTGTCTGCTTCCAAAAAAGTCTGATTTCTAAGTTACACATAAGGATTATGATTATGAATTGCATCTTGTGTTTATTTAGGTACTTGGAATATTTGCTAAGTTACCTCTGAGTTTAACACTTCTAGAGTAAATCAAAATGTAAACTAACTGATTTCAGATTCCAGGAATTCAAGCCAAGACTGAGATCATTATATGAAAATAGCTAGCTGTAAAGTTACAGTGTAGGTTATATTTGTAAGAGGTGCTATTCATGCCCAAGTGACAGAAATTAGGAACACACAGTACATACCGCATTCGTTTAAAAGATTTTCCTTTAGAAATCAACAGAAAGAAAGTACACAGTCAAAATCCTAGAAATCTACTCCTCCTAATAAATGTGGAGGTTCTGACTTCAGTTTGGACATGTCAGGTTTGAGATACCAACAATGTGTCCAAGTAGAAATTCCAAGAAGTAGTTGAAAGTTAAAAATAATTGCTAATTAAGGAAATAAGATGTACTTCTTCACTTGTCTACCTTTTAGTTGCAGGTATTATTCAGAGGTCTATCTTAGTTCAGGTTCCCCCAAAACAAACCTTTACACAAGGATTCAGATGCAAGTAGTTCACTTTCGTGGGTGCAGGAAAGTGACAGGAAAACGGGGAAGCAAAACAGGGAAAGGAAGGCATCCAGTAAAGGGTATGTTATAATGCCAGCCACACTGTGGGCAACTGGAACTTAATCCCCTAGGAAACTCTGGGAGCCAGTGTAAAACATACAGCTTCAGAGTTAACCCACCCAGGGTCAGTCACTAGTTGAAGGTTGAAGGCTACTGTGGGTGTGGAGTGGGTATTAATTCCATGTGGGGGTAAGAAGGGGGAAGAGGCCTGGAAAAGCAAGGTGCCTCCCATCTCAAGATTTCCAGGAAAGTCCTCAAAAGACTTCAAACAAATAAACAGATACTGGCAGGTAGTCGGGGCATGGAAAAGTATAACAAAGGGGTAAGGCACAAGGGATATGGACAGGTCACTGAAGGCATCTACTCAACAACTATTCCTAAATCATAGTATTTGTGCCCAAGATTTCAACTGTCTTCTATACAATGATGGCTCCACTGAGATGTGGCTTTTTAATTCAACCAACAGACCCTGACATGCCCCGCCTACCGTATAAAAACAAATCAAGTGTTAGCACTGGTTCTTAGCAGGGCCTTGGATCTAGTTGCTACGTGGAGGAATTAGGAATTATAATTTGGATTGATGGATGCTACTAGAAGATTTAATATGGAACAGAAGTACACTATAGTTGAATATATTGTTTATTTGTTGTACTTGCATTGTAGGTATTCTGTATTTACTGAGATTTTTTTTTTGGAGTGATTTTGATGGAGAAAGGTCATATATGGTTCACATTCTCAGGACACCCATCAGTGCCCTATTGCTGGAACCTTTCACTCTCTGTCAGTCATGAGGTCTAACAATTAAGTTCATGAACTCATCCTAGGAAAGGTGCTACATGCCTCCTTGCTGAATATCACTATGGTCACCCTCAGAGTACTCCCCTTGGGAAGCTAGGCACTGATACCAGCACCTAGTCCGCTCATCAAAGCAATTTTGGAACTCTTTTTCTAGAATGGCCATCAGAGCTGCCATTATATTACCATTGATGTCTTGAATGTCTCCCTTTAAATAAAATGCCTTCCAGTCAATATTTCCTTTATCTTTGGGTTAAAAAAAAAAAAGTCACTGGGGGCCAGATCAGGAGAGTAGGGAGGGTGTTCCAATAAAGTTACTTGTTTACCAGCTAAAAGCTCCCTCATAGACAGTGCCTTTCTAGAATGTCATATAGTTGGAATCCTATAATATGTAGCTTTTTCAGATTGGTTTCTTTCACATAGTAATGTGAACTTAAGATTCCATGTCTTCATGACTTGAAAGGTCATTTGTTTTGAGGGCTAGATTATATTCCATTTTTCTGGATATGCCACAGTGCATGTATCCATTCATTTGCAGAAGGACTTGTTGGTTACTTCTAGGTTTTGGATATTATAAATAAAGCTGCTATAAACATCCAGATGCAAGTTTGTGGGGACATAAATTTCTAGCTCCAATGGGCAAATACCAAGAAGTCTGATTGTTGGATCTTACGGTAAGAGTATGTTTCGTTTTATAGTTTTATAAGAACTGCTGAACAGTCTTCCAAAGGTCTGTGCTATTTTTTCATTCCTACCAACCATGAATGAGAGCTCTTAGGTTGCCCCATATCTTCATCAGAATTTGGTGTCACCAGTATTTTGGTTTTAGTCATTCCAACAGGGTGATATTTCATTGTTGTTTTAATTTGCTTTTCCCACAATGTGGTGATTCTTAAAAGATCTAAAAATCAACCTTCCATATGATCCTGCAATCCCCCTACTGGGAATATACCTGGAAGAACTCAAATCACTCTATAAAAAAGATACCTTCACATGTATGTTTATCACAACATTGTTCACAGTAGCAAGAACATGGAACCAACTGTGCTGTCCATCAAAAGAGGACTGGATTAAAAAATGTGGTACATATACACGATGGAATATTACACAGCCATAAAGAAGAACAAAAGTATAAACTTCACAGCAACCTGGATGGACTTAGAGCCTATAATACTGAGTGTTTTCTCCTATGTTATCTTCTAGGAGTTGATAAAGTTTTGTATTGTGCATTTAGGTCTTTGATCCATTTTAAGTTAATTTTTGTGAAAGGTGTAAAGTTTATGTCCAGATTCTTTGTGTGTGTGTGTGTGTGCAAGTCTATGTCCAGTTGTTCCAGCACGATTTGCTGTAAAAAACAATGTTTGCTCCATTTTATTGCCTATGTTTCTTCATCAAAGATCAGTTGCCTGTATTTATGTGGGTTTATTTCCAGGCTCTCTATTCTGTTCCATTGATCTATTTTTCCGTTGTTTTTTGTTTGTTTGTTTGTTTTGGTCAATATCATATTGTTTTAATTGCTACCATTTTAAAGTCAGTCTTGAAGTTGGATGTTGTCAGTCCTCCAACTTCTCCTTCAATATTGTGCTTGCTATTCTGGATCTTTGTCTCTCCATATAAACTTTAGAACCAGCTTGTCAATAACCCTAAAATAAATTACTGAGATTTTGATTGAGATTTCATTGAATCTATAGACCAAGTTGACAAGAACTGAGATTTTGACATATCGAGTCTTCCTATCCATGAACATGGAATATCTCTTCATTTATTTAGTCCATCTTTGATTTCACTCATCAGAATTTTTGTAGGTTTCCTCATACAGTTTTTGTACCCATTTTGTATGACTTCATTTATATGAGGCTAAAGATCAGGCCAAACTAAATTTAAAGTGACAGAAGTCAAAATAAGGGTTACCTCTGGGCATGATTGGGGTAACTGTTTGGGAAGAGTCATGATGGAGACTTCTGGGTATTAAAAATGTTCTGTATCTTGACCTGGGTGATGCTTATACAAGTCTATGAGTATGTAAAAATCTATCAGGCTTTACCCTTAAGATTTGTGCAATTTATTCTAATATGTTGTACTTCCAGTTTTTTAAAGTAGTGAGATATATATATATATATATCCATCAGAAATAGGAGGAGAAGCCGGGCTCGGTGGCTCAGCCTGTAATTGCCCGTGGGTTCAAGACCCACCTGGGCAACTTGGCGAGACCTCACCTCTACAATAAATAAATTTAAAAAAAAATTATCCAGGCGTGGTAGCGCGCGCCTGTAATTCTGGCTGCTTGGAAGGCTGATGGGGAAGGATTGCCAGAGCCCAGCAGGTCGAGGCTGCAGTGGCCAGGAGCGGCCACTGCACTCCAGTCTGGGCTACAGAGTGAGAATCCAACTCAAAAAAAAAAAGAAAGGAACAGGAGGAGAATGAGAAGATTCCAGGGTCACAGAAGTCAGAAGGAGAACAGAGTTTCTAAAATGGTATAGTATAGGCAACCACGTGAAATACTACAGAGAGATCAAAAAGGAAGACCAAGAAAAGTCATATTTGGAGAAGCAGAGTTCATAATTACTTTGGAGACAGCAATAGGAAAAGTCAGTTTATCAAGATTTAACTAGATAGAAACAGGAAGAGATGACCTTCAAGAAGTAAAGGGAAAAAAATATGACATACAGTTTAGAGGAAAGAAGATCTCAATGAAAGTTGTTTAGGGGAGGGATTGGGAGGGAGGGAGATGAAAGAAAAAACTGGAATATGTTCATGAGCCAGTGAATTGAAAATGTTAAAAAGAAAAGAAAAATGAAACACATAATGGGCTAGTCATAAGGGTCTAACCATAGCCCATGAACTAAACTCAGAACATGCCTGTTTATAAATAAAGATTTACTGGCACAAAGTCAACCCCATATGTTTTACATATTGTCTATAGCTGTCTGTGCCCTAAAAGGGCAGAGTTAAATAGTTCCAACAGAAACCATGTGGTCTTATATGGGAAAAGATTTGCTGACCTCTGAACTAAGAAGGAGATGGAATTAACAGAAGTAGAGAGGTTAGTCCTGGGAAGAAGTATAAAATGATTTTGCAAATATTTAGTGAAAGAGTAAAGGAGGGACATAAAAAATTAGTCCTATTCTATGCCAGGGAAAGAGCAGGGTGCTGAAGGTCCATAAATAAATCAGAAATAATTTTAGGTCCCTGGAAAGTAAGTCAAGAATAAAAAATATTAACAAGTAGTACTGCTATTGCTACTGCTGCTTCTACTGCTATAGCAATGATTAATATTAATATAAGACTGCCTACTAAACATCTCCATTTCTATATTCTCAATGCCACCACAAATTCAAAATATCCAAAACCAAATTCACTTTCTTTTCCTTCATCTCTTAGAAATTCCAATCCCAAATCCTGTTTACTTAATCTTCCTAATGTCTTTGGAACCATCTATACTTGCTTCCATCCCCTTAACCTCCTCCCCTAATCCTGGCCACCATCATCTCTCACTTGGGCCGCTGCACTAGGTTCCTAACAGATCCACTTATATCAACTCATAGTCTCCTTCAAAGATTTTCTACGATGGAGTGCAGGATTCTTAAATGCAAATCTGATCACAAATTTGGTCACTGCACTCTCTCATGTCTCTTTCTTCCACCACCCTAGCAGGCTTAAACCCTTTTGATAGCTTTCCAATCCTCATATGATGAAATCTAAAAGTCCATCAAAAAAGACCCTTCAAAAAATAGTGCTGTTAACCAAGCGAAAAACATTTCCTAGAATTCCCTCCTCTGCCTGATGTCAGGTTATAGTTAGCCACAAGAGAAGTCTGCATGCAAGTTTGAAGGCAGAAGTAAAGCACCAGCCATTATGCTCTGAAGTCCCATATGGGACATCATGCTCTAGTGTAGCTCGTACATTGGCACTGATTTGCTGGTTGCCCTTGCTGGCCTAGCGGAGCAGTGGAACCTGCAGCTTCCCACCTCCTGCCAGATTTTCTCCTTCAGCCTCTCTAAACCTTGGAACACCCAACACCCAGCCTTTCTTTCTGGGTCAGACACATGTACAGCATCATAGCAAGAGAGCACCAGCTCCTCCTGGAGGTCACTCACGTTGTCCAAGCTGGAGAGAGTGAGAGTCAGATAGAGGTTCCAGTTCATCCCTGTGGATTTTAATTTGCCCTAGTGGTTTCCAGTTCATGGCCAGCTACTCTTTCTGACGGTCAGCCCTGTTGACCCAACACCAGATGCAGAGATGCAACCACTCTGTAGACATCTTCCAATCCCCATAATGAGTACCTGATCCCATATCATTGTGACTCTGCTTCCCTGATGGGACCCTCAGCGAACACAAGTACCTGTCAGCCCAGCCTCTCCTGAACCACCTTCTCTTTCACTCTCTGTGTGGTAATCACCCACCACGTATTCCCACTATACATACTCTATATATGCCATTTTTTCTGCCTGAAATCCTACTGCTCCTGTCCCTAGCCTTTGCGTAATGAAAGCCTACCTTCTCCGACATTACCCTCACAGTACTGGGTGCCTTTCTTCCACAGCACTTATCATAATAATTATACTTTTATTTTTAATTATTTAATTCTACCTCTGTCGTTGGACTATGAGCTTTCCAAGAATGAGGACTGTATTTGGTTTTGCTCACATTTATATCCCAAGTACCCAGAAAAGCACCTGGGGCATAATAGGTAATAAATATTTGTTGAAAGGATGAATGAATGAATATTTGTTCTGCGTCAAGCACTGTGTTAAGTGATTTATGTAGGGTATCTCTTATAATACGTACAAAAACCCTCTGAGATTGGTACTATTAACATTCCTGTTTTGCAGATGAATATATGAAGATACATTGCCATAATTGGTGAGACCTACCACTTATAAGCAACGACAGTTTTACTTTGGCTATCATACCCTTAATCCCTGTGTTCTTCACTACACTATAAAGCTTACTTAATAAGGATTGTTTTTTTTCATTTGACAAATGAAAAAGCTAAGATTAAATAATTTAGTTGACTTACCTAGCTATACTGGATTTTATAGGACTTAGTTTCAACACTAAGTTCACTGCTTTTTAAAAATCTTGTTCTCTCCACCTCCCTGCAGCCAGGGCCCAAATTCAGCCTTACAGTGTTATCCATGTTCAGAGTTGCCAATCCTACCACGACTGACCTCTACAGTGAATTATGTGCACTATCTTTTTTTCACAGATGAATAAAGTTGATTGAAAGACACAGCACAGAAACACAGAACCTCAAACAACACACAGTTTTGTTCTCATGACCAACAAAGTCACGGCTTGTTATTCATCAGGATCATTTTAACACATCTCAAGTCCTTTAATAAAAGGGAATATAAAATGAAAAAAACATGTATCATGCCCTATTTATAGAGAAAAGCTTTCAAGAGAATGCAGTTGATTTCTCCCAGGGATATGGAAGGAGGAAGAAGAAAGAAAGAAAGAAATAGAGTAAGGGAGGAGAGAAGGTGGGAGGGAGAAACTGAGGGTTAAATTTTTCTGTCTACCAAAATCAAGTCAGTTTTTTCAGTCACATAGAATGCATGATTTCATTAGCGTCTATGAAATATGCTTAGTCAGTAATCCTAGGTAAATCACACAGCCTCTCACAATGCTGTCCCAAAACCTATCTATGACACATTCTAGATTTAAATTTTCAATCACAAGAGACTTACAGTTCCACGTGTCAGAGAAAACAATATGAGCATGAGATCACCTGCCAGATAATCATACTGACAAAACATGTCAGTCTTAATAAGACAACTCTTGGATTAGACACTTCTCACAAATGCTAGAATTCAATCCAAGTAGATTATTCCTAGCCTGGATTTCATCATATTGGAATGCTCTGGAAACCAATGATCCTTCATTCAAAGTCTGCTTTCAGAAAATGTTCATTCTCTACTTAATACTTCCCCTTAAAAGTGTTCTTCTACTGAGTAAACTTAATCTAGTCTACAGGGTCTAACAACATAAAGGATTAGGCATTTCTCTAGGCTGTCTTAATAGCCAAGCTTTTTTTAACTAAATTATCTGTAAAATCTCAGGAAGCAATTTCTCTTTTGGACCCAGAAACTTCAATTTTAAATACCTAATTTCAACTCTGAAGATATGATGTCTGCTGGTACAACAAGCATTTAATTTTTAGGTAGTAAACACTGACAAGCAAAATACTGTAGCAACTTTTATTGTCAGTCACCAAACTTAAATACAATTATTTAATTTCTTTCACAGATATCTGATTCTACCATAATACACTTTTGCATTATGCATTCTTGTTAGTCACTCACAGTGGACAATAACATTTAATAAATGCTTATTAAATGCCAGGTACTATTCTAAGAGAGTTGCCTGTATTAACTTATTTACATTTGTAAGTATAGGTGTCTACACATGTGTTAATAATTGGATAGATTGAAAGAAAACGTGCAAAGGAAAAAGCAAATAAACATGCATTTCACCTAAGCAAAGCTGATGTAGCAATTTGTAAATCAATTTCCTGAACACGGGAAAAATGTTTGTTATTTGAATGAATACCAAGTATAAGGAACACAAATACCGAAGAAAAAAATAAATGCTTTTTCAGTACCATTACAGAAGGTGTCATTGAAAACCAGGAAGAAAACCAAAGACTATGACAAGAATTAGTGCATTCTTATTTAAATGCAAAGAAATCTAATAGATTATATGTTGAAATAAATAGTTCATTTAGATGTTCTTCTTAAAGTAGTTATATAGAAAAACTACAATATTGAAAAATAATTGCAATACTCTAAAATAAAATAAAAACAATAATTCAATAAGCTTTCCCAGACCAAAATCAAAAACAACAATAACAAAAAGTAGACCAGCAGACTACTAAATATACCTACTAAAAACAATAAAAAATAAGGATCTTGTTAATAAACATATAAAAATGTTGTTGGCATCATGCCATTAAGCCTAACAGATTTTGGTGTCAAGTGAATGATAATATGGCAGAAGCATGTATAGGTTAATTAGTCCACTATTATGTACTACATATATAGAAAACATATAAGACATGATCTACTACATAATATCAGTATATTTCTGCCAAAATTAGTGTTGCTATAAGTTTGAAGTATTTATCTATATTAAATTGTTCTATTATATACTTACTCTGTAAGTCATTACTTAGGGCTAAATTTTAACCTAACTTTTTTGGTTTTCAATCTCTGTTCTGAAAACTGCTCAATCAAAGCCAATTTATTGAAAGAATTACATAGATAACAGCTCCTGAGGATTTAAAACAATAACTATTTTCCTGTCAAATAAGCAGTGTGGTCTCTTTATCTCATTCATAAGCTATTCCATTATTTGACAGAACAATAACAAAAACAAAGTATACATTTTCTACATGATATGAAAAGTGCTTCACACCTAGTCTATCACATAGTAAGTACCATAAAAGGGTTAGCTATGCATTTGCTTTTCATGTTTATTGCTAGACATGGATCAAATGCCTACCAAGTTATACTCGTTGCAGGATAAGCTTTACAGCCAGGCATTTGAACACAGACTGTACCAAAGGAGGTTTAAGAAATTCTGGTGCATGGATCTCAACCCCACACTTTCTATTCTAATTGGTCTGGAGTGCAGCCTGGGCATAGGGGTTTTTTAAACCTCCCCATGGGGTTTAAATGTTCAGCCAAAATTGAGAATCGCTGTTTAAATAGATGTGCTATTTCATTTAATCCTCATCGGTTGCTTTATTAATTCCATTTTACAGATGAGAAAACAGAGACTCAGAGAGATCCAGTAGCTTGCCAAGGACTTGGACAGGTCTGTCTGACTCTCAAAACCTTTGCACCATACCACGTTGCCTTCTGAATGGCAAATACACCAATGCCATCAGTCTGTTTCTGACCATCTTGCAACCCTGCTGAGAAAGAGCCAAATAGTTTCTTTGCAAATCCGCATATTGGATCTAAATGGGGTCTCTCCATAGGTTCTGAGCTCTATTACAGGATTTGGGGTTCTTTTTTATTTCATCTTTAAATACTGACCATAACTCATAGAGAGTCATGGAATCAACTTGGTGAGTCTCAATAAGCAATTTAATTGAGATAACAATAGAATAGATTAAATCATTACAGTGCCAAACTGCACTGCATGTAGTAAGAAATGTATTACCTGTAAGTACTGTGTCCTGACATTTTTGTTCTGTGTGTGCGCACGTGTGTGTATGTATACTATGTCAAGAAGTTGTATTTTTTTTTTAAACAGGTGTAAAGTACATATTTATTTAAATGAGGATAATAAATAATAGTGGCAAAGGGCCTGTGTTATTTTTCTTAAAAAAAGTTAGTGTCATCTCATTTAGATGTAAAATATAAGGATTTTTTTTTTGAGTTGGAGTCTCACTCTTGTTACCCAGGCTGGAGTGCAGCGGCATGCTCACCGCCACTGCAGCCTCGACTTGCTGGACTTAGGCAATCCTTCCACCTCGGTCTTTCAAGTAGCTGGAACAACAGAAGCAAGCCACCATGCCCAGCTAGTTTTTTATTTATTTATTTATTTATTGTAGAGACAAGGTCTCACCAAGTTGCCCAGGCTGGTCTCGAGTCCCTGGGCTCAGGCAATCTGCCCACCTCGGCCTCCCAAAGTGCTGGGATGACAGGCTGAGCCACTGGGGAAATTGTACTTCTTTTATTTTTCCTCTTTTAATTCTTATTTAAAATTGTGGGATACAATTCAGGGCTAGGTATAGGTGCCCTTATCGATGAGGTGTGCCCCCTCTTCCCCAGGTAGGTATCGATTGTAAATTGTATTCCTTACAATGAGTTGCAAGCAAACAAGTTTGGAAGATATCCTGTCTAGAGATAAGAAGCACAAGATAAAAAGACAAGCCACAAAATGCTGTTCATCTTCTAATTATGTACACCTCCTTGTGTTTTCTCTAATCTTGGCATGTCTTCCTTCTCTAGCCAGCATCAACCCAGCTCGGTTGTCCCCTCCAACCTCTTCCCTATGAGGTAGAATTCACTGTCTCTCAAGGCATTTCTGCTTTTACAACACCTAAGCCATTACATGATATTCTTCAAAGTGTTTGCTTTAAAGTTTTTATTGGAAAGGGCACTGTCTCTCATTCTGAGCAACATGAACAAAATACAGAGTCTGATGCAAAGTGGAGTTTAACTTTTAAATTAGGTACAGCAGCTCTCCACTATTTTACTCATGAAATGTTGGGGAAATGAAATATAAATTATTAACAGTGAATGGTGCCTTCCATCTCTCTGAATAATCACAAATTCTCCTTAGAGTTACTTCAATGGCTGGGTTAGCCAGGCCTAGCCTCAGCAACACTCTTCTCTGCAAAGGTTACATCAAAGGAGAAGGAAGACAAACTTTGAAAGCAGCTTTACTGGATTAGCAGACGCTGTTTTATAACAGTTTATTCTCTACCCCCATTAATATTAAATAGACCTGTTTCTCTACTTGCTCTTAATGCAACAGACATTTAACAAATAAAATACACTAAAAAGTTAAGGATTTTTCCATGTTATGAATGATAATGGGGAAAAAGTTTAATGATAATCAGAAGAAAACAACCACTGATTCTCTCTTGATATTGACTTACCTCTTTTTATTAGCTATGTTCATCTACAAAAAGTCATTTTTATCGTATCTTACCCATTTCTTAACTTTATTGAAACATTAGAATTTTGATTATTCAAAAAAAGATTTCTTTAAAAAATATATACATGGATTGCTCAGGCAATCCTTCCGCCTCAGCCTTTCACACACACACATATATATATATACATATATACATATGTATATATATAGCTTTACTACCTTATACCCCTGACCAACTGAAAGGTCTATAGTATAGCATAGTGATCTAAATAATCAAGATATTTAATAGATATCATCAATTGCCATATGTACATTTAAATAAAACAAATGTTTAGCATTAGAAGAAAGTAATTTAAAAGTATAAAAAAGAAGTGAGAATTAAACTTTGGAGAATTCCAGAGAGCATATACACACTACTCCATAAAAATCTATTTTAGGAATACATGTGAAATAATTCTGCCAGTCTTTCTGAAAAGTTAGACTTCAAAATTTCTAGTTATGAACCTTTGCAACCTTAAAATGAGGAGGGGGGGAGAATCACATACCATGTTTCAAGTTTTGAGCCCAAGTCAATTTGGCTTTAAGATCGCCTAATTTATTCAGCTTCACTTAACACTATGCGGCCCAGCTATTAAAGTCCAAAGCCAGTCGTGAGCTGACTGGCAGACGGCATCGCTGATTCTTCCTAGGGAGAAACTGCCTGCAGCATCCACAATTCTGATGATGTCCAAAGAAGGTAAAGAACTGGTCATAAGCCAAGTATTTCTCCTTGGAGCACAGACAGAAAGACAAAGCGGACAAAATTCAGCTTGCTACCATTTGAATTTCAATTTCAATTTGGCTCTTTTTGGCCAGAGAAAGGGACAGGGTTGGGGGGAATGTAAGATAAATAATATGAAAAGCCATACTGTGGCTCCAAGATCAAACAATGTAGGTGTGTTTTAAGAATAGAGCAATGTTTTCGTTCTTTGTTTAATGACGTGAACAAGAATTATGTGACTATTTCACCTAAATATTTAATGTGTTCTTTGAGTATCACTCCTTCCAGGTAGCTCATAACAAAACAACGAATTTCCCATTTTCCTCATTTTACTCCATTAGATTTTATATATCATCTCACCTCACCTATTTAGTATATAACTAGAGTTAAAATAATAATCCTTCATCCATTATGGAATCTGAGGCAGCTGCTTAAGTAGAACATCAGGATAAAAATGATGCAGACACCAGTCAGAAAGGGAGACTGAGTTACAAACGTGCCCAGGGAAATAAATGAACTGATGAAGGTTTTCTTTCTCAGCTTCGCAGCCCACTTAGCCAGCTCCTCACAAACAGACAAGAAACCACAAATTATAGGACACAGCCTCACCAAGGAACTCTTAACCAGCACCCTATCCCAAACTCAAATGAGACAGATAAGTTATAGTCCCTTTAAAAAAAGAAAAAGAGTAACTTTTTTTTTTTTTTTTTTTTTTTTTGTGTAGGAGTCTCACTCTGTTGTCCAGGCTAGAGTGCAGTGGCATGCTGCTCATGGCCACTGCAGGCTCGACCTGCTGGGCTCAGGTGATCCTTCCTTCCGCCTCAGCCTTCCAAGTAGCTGGAACCACAGGCACACGCCATCATGCCCAACTAATATTTTTTTATTATTATTCATTGTAGAGACAAGGTCTCACCAAGTTGTCCAGGCTGGTCTAGAACTCCTGGACTCAAGCCATCCTCTCGCCTCTACCTCCCAAAGTGCTGGGATTACAGTAGTGAGCCACCGCACCTGGCCAGGAGTACCCATTTCAATCATCCCATAGAATGTCATACTGGAGATTTTACATATCAGAGAGAAGAAATGCTCATTGTCAAACATCATTTAGTCATTTAGTTTTTTTAGGAGAAACTACAAACCTCAACCATGCAAGCAAAATGCCTCATTACAGGGCATAAATCTATTAATATTTCAATATCTTTATAACTCATTTTTAAAATCATTTTTAAGGATCAGTTTAACTAAAAATTATAACTGAAGGTTTTCCAATAAAGGAAGAGGTATTTAGAAAAGGATAAGTAAAAGAGAATGACAGCAGAGCATTTAAAACCCTGAAATTCTAATCTAGTAGTGATAAAAATGGAATGCCTCATATAAAAACATTTGACTGTTATCATCAAATTGGTTGCTTACAATTTCAAAACAATCGTGAGGGCAAGGATAGAAACTTGACTCTTAATTCATTTATTGGTTCAACACACATTAAAAGTAACTAAAGGCCTCAAAATCATATGACCATCACCCTTCCACTGAATTAATTTAA
The DNA here is from genome assembly GCA_963574415.1 of Tarsius wallacei. Lineage (NCBI taxonomy): Eukaryota > Metazoa > Chordata > Mammalia > Primates > Tarsiidae > Tarsius > Tarsius wallacei. Next base: position 15,882 of record CAUYQG010146543.1, read on the forward strand.
GCAGTCAGGATCTGGGTCCTCAGAAGGAGAGGGGATACTTAGCTTCTGCAGCCTAAGAAAGCCACAGTGAATCCAAGTTTGTCCTCTTGGGGTAGTAAGAGCATTTAATGAAGTGTGAAATGTACGGAGGTCACAGGACTTGCTTAAGACAAATTCTCAAGGGATTACTAATGAAAGAAAACTCTACCCCAAGAAAGACTCAAAAGATTTTTTAAAATCTAATGCAGCCATAAAGAACAAACATATGGACTTCACAGCAACTTGAATGGATTTAGAGTCAATAATACTCAGTGATCTATCACAGACACAAAGAACACAGTACCACATGTTCTCACTCATAAGCGAACCCTGAACATTTACCATAATATTATAAGAAAGGGATTTGCAGTAGTGGAACACTGCCAGGGGAGGGAGGGGGGAGGTACACTTCATCAATAAGAGTACCTGATCTCAAATTCAAACCAAGAAAAGTGGGGACCAAAGGGAGGCCCAGACTTTGCCTGTACAATGTCCACTTGTATACCTAATCCTGAATTGTACCCCACATCTTTAAAATAAAACGTAATATTAATTTTTAAAAAATCTTCCAGGCATGGAGCCTTGCACTTGTAATTCCAGAACTCTGGGAGGCTGAATCAGGAGGATTGCTGAGCCCAAGAGTTCAAGACCACCCTAGGCACGTAGGAAGACCTCCTCTCTACCAAAAAAAAATCAAAAAATTAGCCAGGCGTGGTGGCATGTGCCTGTAGTCCCATCTACTTGGTAAGTACCTTGAGCCCAGGAGATCAAGACTGTAGTGAGCTGTGGTCTGGTCACGCCCTGGCAATCCAGCCTGGATGACAGAGTGAGATCCCAACTCAAAAAAAAAGATTAAAAAAATTAAATACCCATTATTTTCTTCTGATAACTGACTTTAAAAGACCACTAAGGAAGCAAGTCCATCTTCTGGAATGCTTGTGCAATTACTACAGACTAATTTTATTCCTCTGTTCAACTGAAAAATGTATATAAAGGTTAGGGCCTAATTTAACTTTTACTGAGTGAGGATTTACCAAACCCTGAAAACTTTGTTTTCTCTTTCCCTTAACAGAGACTTGACTGATAGATAAAAAGAATACTCTGGAAACAAATATTTTGGTCTGATGAAAAAAAATTACAGTTTCCCTCTAGCAGAGGTAGAGGTGATAATCTTGCCTATTGTATTTGTAGCATAAGACTGTGCTAGCTGAGATGGGCGCTTGGAGCCACAATTCATGTCATAAGTTTGGGACTTCTGCCACCCCCTCTTCTGTGTGTTGGAATAAACCCAAAGTTGATTTTGAGAGAAATTTAAAAACCTGTCTAGGTTCCTTCCTTTAGTTCTCTTTAGTGCAGAGAGGGCACGGCCTTCTCTTCCAGTACATAGATTTAGTCAACTGTTCCTATTACTTAACTTTAGTTAACTCGCAAGTCATGTGATTCTTCACTTACCTGGAAACCTATAATAGCAGGTAATTTTCAAAGAGTAAAACCTCATTTGTACTGCCCCTCAACATCTCAACGAAGAAAATGACATGGATACATGTGAAAGATTTCCTAAAAGGTATGCAGAACCTTTGTCCTTTGGACATTGTAACATCCATATCTGGATTAAGCCTGGTCACCAGAGAGCTATATACCTGGACCACACCATATTACTGGTCACAGTGACTCTGACAGCTCTGTTTGAAGGATAATAATGTCATTTATTGAGCATATATTATAACATCTTTGCCGACACTTTTGCAATGCTCTAAATGCAGATATTATTTTCATGTTAGAAAAGAAAATAATCAGAATTTAAGATATTAAGTTACCTCTTGCAAAGACACAGAGTCATGCCATGGGCCTATATGGAAGGACATACAAAAAACAGTGCAGAGAATCCTGTTGAATTTCACTATGAGCATGTTGAACACATCGTGAATTATACACTAGTAAATCCACTTGAAAAGAAACAATAGCACAAATTTCAGTCTGGATCTAAAATAGGAACAACTTTATTTCTCTTGAGCAACAGTGGTTGGGCAAGATAGCTCACACCTGTAACCCCAGACTTTTGGGAGACAGAGGTGGGAGAATTGCCTGAGTCCAGGAGCTCAAGACCAGCCTGGGCAATATAGGGGAGACTCCATCTCTACAGAAATAAAAATACAAAAACTTTGCCAGGCATGGTGGCACACACTTGTGGTCCAAGCTACTCAGGAGGTTAATACAGGAGAATCTCAAGTCTAGGAGTTGGAGGATGTGTTGGGCCATGATAGTGCCACTGCACAACAACATGGGTAACAGAGTGAGATTCTGACTCAAATAAATAAATAAATAAAAACATTCAGGAATTTAGAGTATACATTTTGTCAGCTAATCTCTCCCTCAGTTCCTTTTATCTTTTTTTTTTTTCCTCACTGATAGTCTCAGATTTTTTTTTTTTTCCTCGTCTTGCATGTCTATATTGTTTAAAACTACTTATACCTTCAAAAGCTATTTGGACATTTTATATTAATTATATCTCAATTAAGTGCTAGAGAAAACTAGAAAAGAAAAGTTACTTACAATCCTCAAAATCAAAAAACAGTAACTCAAATATTTTTGTATATTTTTTAGTCAGTTCTGAATCAAACTTTCTAAATTATTTCATCTTTGAATGAATCATTGCTGCACCATATTATTATTCTGTGTATTATAATTTGTAACTTATATAGTTATATTTGTATATATTTATTAGTTAGGGTAGAGAAGTTTTGAAGGATTTCATTTTTTAAAGATTGCACTGTGAAGTTCTACTAGTCTTTTTTACCAATAGAGTTATCTATTCTCAGAGACAGAAGTATATATCCAAAAGGCAATGTGAAGAAACAAAGCATCTCTTTTGAAATAAAAGTATTAGAGGAGGAAGAAAAAAAAAAAAAACAGGGACATGGAACTACTTAATAAAACAAATGCCTTTCACTTTCCAAGTGTGAGATGCCACATGCCCATGCTCTGGCCTCACTTTTCTCCTTGACTTGGTGGTTAGTGATTCTCAGACTTTTTGGTAAAGATTCACTCTAAAAAATTGAGGTTTTTGGATTATACCTTCAACATTTACCGTGTTAAAATTTTAAACCTATAAATCTGTATTTTAAGATAACTAACAAAACCATTACATATTAACAAAAACATTTTATTTTTGAAATAACTATAATTTTCAAAACAAAAAAGAACAGAGGAAGTATCTTATACTTTTTCAAATCTTGCTAAAAATCTTCATTCTTAGAAGACAGCTGGATTCTGCATTCAATCTAAGTTGTTTCGGTTAAAGTATATGCGAAAATGTGGCTTCCTGGAGACAAGTAATTGGAAAAAGAAGGAGAATTTTAATAGTCTTTTCTTGTAATTAGAGATATTCAAATTTGAAACTATTCCAAAATTCAACAACTAGCTTCTTAGATTTGTTGCAATGTGAAATTTGAAATTATATTAGTGAACTTTTCATTCTGTTATATCAAAACCCAATGGTCTATCTTATAATTTGAGTAGAACTTTTACTCATGCATAATTTTATAACATCACACATTTTCCACTGCAAAATATTGACTTAGTTATGCAGTTCTTCCAAATGTTGATACATTTCATTATATAAAAAACTATCAAAAAAATCCAGTAGGTGATTTTATCAGAAAAGTCTTAAGGTACTAGAAGTTGGCAAGCTCACAGTGGTAGTTAAGAGTTCCCAAAATTCTGATTTTTCTCTTGCATACAGAAATGTTGCCATTGGCAACAAATACTGTCAGTAGTTTTCCTTGAAGTAATGGGCTCAATTTGTTCATTTTCAAGAAAAATGCCTGATAAATACCCACATCTGAAAAACTATGATTTTATGTCAATTTTTCTTTCAGATAAAAACGGTGTTCCACGAGAAAAAAAAAAAAAAGTAGCTAATTCTGGTTGCAACTCAAAAACATCACACAAGTGCTTTTCTTGAGACAGCCATCACACTTTGATATTGCAGTATAAATGCCCTATACATATTTTCCATCGAGTAAAACAGTACATAGAAGGCATGTACTCTGACTCTGGAACAAAATGAAATACAGTCCGTTTTCCCTGCCCCTTCTCTCTTTATATATACAACTAGCTACCCTGAAAATTATCCATCAAACAACAATAATAAGACTCTAAAATCTGGAAATAAGAAGGCAGATTGTCTATGAACCGCAGGACTTGACGAACTACAATGTGCAACTTCCTTAAGTTTTCTTTTCTTTTCTTTTTTTGAGTTGGAGTCTCACTGTGTTGCCCAGGCTGGAGAGCAGTGGCATGCTCAAGGCCACCCCAGCATCAACCTGCTGGGCTCTGGAGATCCTTCTGTCTCAGCCTCCTAAGTGGCCGGACCTACCACGCCTGGCTTTCTGATTTATCTGTAGAGACAAGGTCTTGCCAAGTGGCCTGGGCTGGTCTCGAACCCACAGGCTCAGGCAATCCTCACACTTCGGCTTTCCAAAGTGCTGGGATTACAGGCTGAGTCACCAAGCCCAGCCTCTAAATTTTCTTTTAATCTCCTATCTACTCCAGGATCGGCCATCAGAGGGGCCTGCAACCCATAACCATCAACAGGCACAGACAAAACTAAAAAAACAAGAAAAGCCTGCTCTCTCTCACCAAAGGGTTGGGAAAGACAAAATCCAACAGAGACCTAGTGAGAAGCCTCAGCCTCCACTTCACAAGGGAGGTTCCAGTGGACAGTCTGATCTGCTAGATGGGGAAGCATTGGCAAAGACTTGTGTTTCTCTTCCCTGTACCTAGAGGCATGATGAGACCCAGGCCCATCGTGTTCTGTGTCCTAGTCCCATCTCTAAGAAGGTAGCAGCTCAGGAAAGTGGCTTACATCTCCACAGACAACATCATCAGGGTCGAGCGGAAGCCTCAGTGGTACCATAGAATGAAGGAGACTTAAAGTACCATTGCAGTGGCTCTGAAAATTACACTGTCATTGGAACTAAAGCACACAAAGGCAAGCCCGGACCCATACGCTAAATCTAAACATGGTGACTACCATGCTAAAATGTCAGATTTAAATAGGATTGAGAGGTTTCTAGCACAACAACCAAAATGCCATGGACACAAACAAAAAGCATTACATCTTTAAAATAGCCAAGATAAATGGCATATTATCTATAAAGGAACACCAGTTTGAATGACAATAAATTTCTCATCTGAAACCATGTAGTTCAGAAAGAATGGCACATTTTTCAAGTGCTAAAAGAAAATAACTGTGAACCCCATCTCCTATATCTGCCAAAACTATCATTCAGGAATGAAGGGTGAAAAAGACATTCTGGACAAAGGAAAACTAAAAGAATTTGTTACTAACAGGCCTACCATGAACAATGGTTTAAGGAAGTTCTCCTAACACAAAGAAATGATAACAGAAGAAATCTGGGATTTTCAGAAAGAAAAGAAAAATAACAGAAAAGGGAAAAAAATAGAGGTGTACATAATAGACTATTACTAACCTTATGAAATCTTTCATCACATTTTATGGATGAAACTAAGCTCCACCTGTTGTGATATGCAATATATGTATAGGAAATATTTAAAACAAGTATACTTTAAAAATAGAGAGGTTAAAAGGACCCATAAGGAAGTAGAGTTTTCTATACTTGATTCAAAGTGGGAAAATGTCAACAGTAGGCTGTGATAAATTACATGTGTATATGGTACTACCTTGAAAACTATACCAAGTGACATATTTTTTAAAATTATAAATGAATCAAAATGCAACTCTAAAAAGTGTCCAAGTAACCTGTATAAAGGCAAGGAAAGAAACAGAAAAATGAGAAAGAGATGAAATAAACACAAAACAAGAAGAAAAAAGGAGATTTGACATATCAAGCTAATAATTACTTTGGACATAAGTGATATAAATATATTGATTAAAAGAGAGTTTGGCATGGTGAATTAAAAAGTGCAACCCAACTACACCATACCTACAAAAATTTATTTTCATACCTAATAACGTAAGTAAGTTGAAAATAAAAATATGGAAAAAGATATATCTTGCAAGCATTAATTTTTAAAAAGCAGAAGTGGCTATCTTCATATCAAATAAAGTAAACATTAAAGTGAAGAAAATCACTAAGTGCAAGGAGGGCCACTGTAAAATTACAAAAAGCTCAATCTAGCAAGAAAATATAGCAATACTAAATGAATATGTGCCAAACAACAGAACTTCAGTATACACAAAGCTAAAAAGAAAAACAGAATAAACTACAAGGGTAGTTGGGGACTTAAATACTCTAAGAAAGCAACAAAATTACTAGACAGGAAAATCAGCAAAGATACCAGAAAACTGAACAATACCAACAACCAATAGGATCTGATTGAGACTAAAACACTCTACTCAGTAAGTTTTAAGTGCCCACAGGCCATTCACCAAGATACACCATATTGTGGCTCATAAAACATACCTCAGCAAATTTAAACTTTTACTCTTATAAATTCAACAATGTAAAGGAAATGAATTCACTCCTTGCAAATCACAAACTACGAAATCTCAGTCAAGATGAAACAGATCACCTAAACAGTTCTAAAACTACTAAAGAAATACTTTTTATTTTGTAATTTAAAAGCTCCTGAACAGAAAACATCCAGGCCCAGACGGTTTCATTAGAGGATTCTGCCAAACACTCAATGAAGAATTAAAGCCAGTTTTAAAAAAACTCTTTCAGAAAATAAAAGAGGAAACACTTTTCAACTCCTTTATGAGGTCAGTAGTACTCTGACAACCAAAACCAGATAAAGCACAAAAAAAAGGAAACTACAGACCAATATCTTTCATAACTTAGATGCAAAAATTCTTAACAAAATTTTGCAAACTAAATGCAACAATATGTGTGCACCTCCTCTCTCTATATACAACTAACTACCCCCAAAATTATCCATCAGACAACAATAATAAGACTCTAAAATCTGGAAGTAAGAAGACAGATTGGCTATGAACCACAGGACTTGAGGAACTACAATGTGCAACTTCCCTAAGTTTTCTTTTCTTTCTTTCTTTCTTTCTTTTTTTTTTTTTTTTTTAGTTGGAGTCTCATTCTGTCGCCCAGGCTGGAGAACAGTGGCACACTCACAGTCACCCCAGCGTCAACCTACGTATCTATATATGTTCATAATATATATAGTCATGAACAAGTGAATTTTATTCCATGTATACATGGATAATTCAATATTCAAAATCAGTCTTCATATGTAATCCACCATATCAACAAGTTAAGGAAGAAAAATCATATGTCTATATCAATTGATACAAAAAAAGCATTGGAAGTAATTCAGCATCCTTTCAGGATAAAATGTCTAGGTACATGAAGGACAGAGGGAAACTTCCTTTACCCCATAAAGAACATGTTAAAAAAAAAAACCCTACAGTTAGCATCAAACTTAATAGAAAAAGAGTAAATTATTTCCCTCTAAGTTTTGTCCACTCTCACTACCTTTATTTAACACAGTACTAGAAGTTCTAGTCATTGCAATAAAGCAAGAAAAACAAAGGCATACAGATAGGAAAGAAAGAAATAAAACTGTCTCTATTTGCAGAGAATATGATTATCTACATTTTAAAAAAAAACTCAAAATCAGCCGGGCATGGTAGCGCGCGCCTGTAGTTCCAGCTACTTGGAAGACTGAGGTGGAAGGATCACCGGAGCCGAGCGGCCACTGCACTCCAGTCTGGGCGACAGAGTGAGACTCCAACTCAAAAAAAAAAAACCTCAAAGGATCTACAACTCCTAGAACAAATAGGTTAATTCAGTAAGGTTTGCAAGATACAGGATCAACACACAAAAATCAATTACATTTCCACATCTTAACAAGGAAGAAATAGAAATAAAAATCTTAAATTCAATATAATTTACAATTGCTCCAAAAATTAAATATTTAGGTACAAATTTAAGAAAACATGTGCAAGATTTATATAATCAAAATTATAAAACGCTAATGAAAGAAATCAAAGAAAACTTAAATACCTGGGGAGACATGCCATGTTTACGGATTGAAGAAGCATCACAGTGAAGGTGTCAATTCCCCCTAAATTGATGTATAGGCTTAGCACAATTCCTAATAACACTTGGTTATGTTATAAAAACAAAATTCTAAATGGGATAGATTTGATTAAATGGCTCTTCCACAGAGTCAATCAAAATTAATTTTAATTTATAAAATAATTATGAAATATATCATAATTACATAATCTCAAAAACAATCTTGTGAACTTTAAAGAATAAGGAGGAAGAGAATTTGAAAACAGCAATTTCAAACAATTCTAACAATATTTTTTAAACTACTAAAAATAACCAATGCTACATAAGCAACAAAAGCAAACGTAAACAAATGGAACTACACCAACCTTAACACTCTGTGCAACAAAGGACACAGTCAACAGAATGAAAAGGCCGTGTACTGAATGAGACAAAATATTTGCAAATCATGTTATCTGATACGGGGTTAATATCTAAAATATATAGAGAATATCTATAACTCAACATTTAAAAATTCAAATAATTGTACTTAAAAATGGGCTAAGGTCTTGAGAACAGACATTTCTCCAAATATGATACACAAGTGGCTTCCAAGCTGATGAAAAACCGGTCAACATCACTAATCATCAGAGAAATACAAATCAAAACCCCAAGGAATATCACATTATACCCATTAGGATAGTTATTCTCAAAATAACAGGAAATAATAAGTGTTGGTAAGGGTGTGGAGAAATTGAAATCCTTGAACATTGTCGGTGAGATTGTAAAATGGTACAACTGCTATACTAAAAATAAGTACAGTTGTTCCTCAAAAAATTAAAAATAGAACTACCATATATAATCTAACAATCTCACTTCTGGGTATAATCCAAAAAAAATTGAAAGCAGGATCTTAAAGAGATATTTGCATGCCCATGTTCATAGAAGCACTATTCCCAATAGCCAAGAGGGGGAAGCAACACAACTGTCCATAGTTTATAAATGGATAAAATGTGGTATATACAATAGAATATTATTCGGCCTTAAAAAGTCAGGAAATGCTGACATATGCTACAACATGAGTAAACTTTGAGGACATTATGTTATGTGAAATAAGTCAGTAACAAAATGACAAATGCTGTATGATTTCACTTTATATGAAATATCTAAAGTAGTCAAGTTCATAGAAACAGGAAGTCGAATGGTGGTTACAGGGATGAAGGGGGCAGTTAGGGCGAGGTGAGGCAGAAAAGGACATTGTTTAATGGGTTTAGGGTTTCATACTCTTTATACCATTAGGTAATTTTACTTGGAGACCTACATTTCTATACTCATAGATATTGCTGAGTGCATTTTGCTTAATTTTATTCCCAGTAGAAGTTACACTTTAGAACCTTCACACATCTCGTATTTATATTACTCTAATTCCTTGTAAGTTCTGAAAGCAAAATTCACAGACACTCTTAAGCACAATATGAAAATATATGCCATTCTATAGCAAATGTAAAAATATATTTAACTTCTAATCCTAAATCAAGGATGAAAATAGTTCTTGATACATATTATATACCCAAGATAAATGTTAAAAAAAAGAAAAAGCCTCTTGTTCTGAAATGTCAACCCCACATATAACATATGTAGCAGTAAATGTTTCTTTCTGCCAAAAAAGCACTGATTTTGACAAGTGAAAAAGCTTTTGCACATATATAGATGGTTCATCTAAGCAGCAGTGATCTCTCTTCAAATTTCTCTTAATATGTAAGGTGTCTATTTTCCTTTAATTATTGTGGCAAGTTTCAGAAATAACTTGTTTATATTTCCCAAAAATATGGGCTAAAATGTTTGTGTGTTAGCTAGGAGGGAAGTAGATATAAACTGACAATGAATGTCAGAGATAAGTACAAAATATTCAATGAACTTGAGAATTTACTTTCTACTCAATTCCCTAAGGGAAATAAAAGCAAAAAGACTATCTAATAAACCAGCAAATGTTGTCCTTTTACTTACAAATGGCAGTAAATAATAGCATCTAAGGTCAAAATTTGTTTCTAAAAGAGACAACTGTAACCCAATTTTTAATCCTATCATGATTCTGCATGCTAATTTTTCTTGGGTTTTTTTTCTCTCTAGCTCAATTTTTCATAATGCTAAAAAGGAGGAAATAGTATCTGCCAATCTTTAGGATTCTAGATTAAGAGATGCTAAGTAACTAGTATCTTCTTGGATATGATCAAACCTAAAGCTAAATGAAAATGCCCTCATCTGGTTTCATAAATATTAAAATGGCTATAGGAAATGCTCAATTTCTATCTTCTCTCTCCATAGGACAACTAGCACATATTTGTTGGTTAACTGTAGATGGACTGATTCTAAATATAGACTGAGGTGTGTGCTAAATTTATTGTCCTGATTTTTCAGCAATCACTATGAATATCACACATGGTCATAGATTTCACTTATTAAGTGCCTTCCAAAAACTCATGAACTTGCTTGAACGCTTGAAGTTACACATGAAAATGTTCCCGTCAAATGCAAATGAAAGCCACAGCTACTAAATTCTTCTCCCAGTACTCCACGTGTATGACCTAGTATTAGGACCACATCGATTAAAGCAGAGTTTACGCAATAAAGTTTAAGTGGAATCACTTCACTCACAAAAGAAAGATAGTTTTACCTTACATGAGCGGTATACTTAAGCAACCTTAAAATCCCTTTCCAACAAATAGCATTGAAATGATCTTGAAGATGCTGCCTGGATTAGTGCTGATCCACCTTCCAAAGCCACAAATGCTCAATTTACTTTAAAAAGCCAACTTCACTGCAAATCCACTAACGGAGAAGGAAAGAAAATGTCTGCAAAAACAGCTACTGCCATCTTGCTGAATTAGCCATGTAGTGGGGAAGAGAAGGAAATGTTCAAAATAATCCTTTTTCAGATATACTGTTCCATTTCACATGGCTAAGCAGAGGGACAAAAATAACACAGAAGTCTGGAAACTCTAGTGCCACAGCACAATTTAGAAAAAGCAAGCAGCGGGAGACGTTCATCCCATCCACTGGAACCAACAATCTCATCAATTTCAAAAGGAAGGATCGGAGACCTTTGGGTCAGCCCCAGAGAAAACCCAGTGGGTGCGGGACCATTGAACTCTAAACCTTCAAAAGAACATAAGCCAACCGGTTTCTTGTAAGTAAACAGTGAAAAGAAAAAAAGGGGAAAGCCGATTCATCACTCACCTTCCCAGAGCCTAAACAATCCCAGTTCCCTGGCTTTGTCAACTCCTGTGTGTACTACAAGCAGGAGTGTGTTAACAGATAAACGTCAAATGGGAAATAACAGAGATACAGTTGAGTGGAGAATAAATAGTCAAACCTATTTAAATGTAACTTTTATACTTTAACTTAACCCTAGGAAAAATGTTTGCTGAGCCCAGTGCAACTTTGACAGATAATGCCTGAGAGAAATGAAAAGAGATTTACCACCTCCCAAGAGCTTAAGCAAACTTTTTAGTAATAAGTACAGGACAAATTCCACCTAAAATACTCTGCCTATCTTTTTTTTTTTTTTCGTAGAGTCCTGTTTAAGCAGTTGGGCCCCCCCAGCTCCTCTGCCTATCTTAATGTCCAGCTTCTATCAGAAAGCCTCTCAGGACCTGAAAGGGGGGCGGGTGGGAGGTGGGCTGTTTTGCTTTGCAATGTGATGTGTTTGTTTTGTTTCCTTTCTGGTCTCCCAAGGCAATGGCATATGATAAGACCCTGTCTCTCTGCTCCCTAGTTTTTCCCTCAAGGCACATTCATATCCCTTGGCCCCCTTCCACTGGCCCTCAGAGACACTTAATGACCTACCTGCCTAGATGGATTCCCAGCCTTATGGCCCAAGAAAGGTGGAAGCAGGACCCTGAGGAAGCACAGAGAAGAACCTGGGGGAGTAAGTCAGAGGCCTGGCTAAAATATCTGCCCAACATTGAGTCCCTCTCCTTCTCAACAAAAGAAGGTAATATCACGTATTGCGACAACAGGTCAAGGAAGCTGAGACACAGTCCCTCTCCTCCATGAGGGCAATTTCCTCCAATGGAGGGATACAGGGAACAAGGGGAGGGGAGAGACTGACTGCTGGGAGATGCTGGGAACTTTATGCATCTCCCAGTGTCCACTGTTCCCAAGGTCATCTCTGGCAAGGATGCACAGGGGAGGGGACAGGTGTCTTTAATATTCATCAAGTGTGCTTTCCTTATACTTCTGTACCTTATACCCAGGGCGTCTGCTGAGAACTGGCTAGAGGGCTCAAATTCTTGCCCTCATCTATGTGAATTCTCCAAATTTGAGTGCAAAAGGAGCTTGTATCTAGTCTTGTGTTACCAGGATACCGAAGCTAGAGACCTAGGAATCTGATACAGGAGGATAGAAGACACTGGAATTTGAAGGAGATAGACATGGTGTGTGTTATGTGTTAGGGGTAGGGACGGGCAGAGATTTGTAGTTGAAGTCCACTGATATAAACTAGGGCCAGAAAGTAGTCTATCACATATACTCGTTCTTGACTATAAACTCTTGCCCACTCTCAGCAAACCTGTTCTCCAACTTTACCTGTCCATCTTCTCTGCTCAGTAGCTCCAACTGCCTTTCTCCCAGTTCCCAAGATTTTAATTAGTCTTTGTAATCATTAGGTTGCTTGAAAGAATGTAATCTGCAGAGCCACAGATTATTAACATTGTAAATATTCTATAGTCCACATGTAAATGTTCCCAACGGAATTCCATATGGAATCTAATCGTTTCAAAACTTGCTTAAAATAGTCGAACTCTAAGAACTCATACCTCTTAACCTAGAAGTTTTATTTCTGAGACTATATGCTAAGGAACTAATTTTCAGAATACAGAAAAGAGCTTATGCACAAAAACTTTCATCACATCGTCATTTTTTAATTATCATCAAAGGTTATTTATTATTATGTCATCAATAATGACAATGAGGAATGATTAGAAAATTACAGTACATCTGCCAAAGGAAAAATTATACAGTCCTGGTATTAAACATTTTAAACCTAGTATTAGCCGGGCTCGGTGGCTCAGCCTGTAATCCCGCGCCTTTGGGAGGCTGAGGTGAGTGGATTGCCTGAGCCCGCGGGTTCGAGACCCGCCTGGGCAAGCGAGACCTCATCTCTACAATAAATCCAAAAAATTAGCCAGGCGTGGTAGCACGCGCCTGTAGTTCCAGCTACTTGGAAGGCTGAG
>CAUYQG010146545.1:0-15295 GCA_963574415.1 Tarsius wallacei
TGGAGTGCAGTGGACGCTCTCGGCCACCGCAGCCTCGACCTGCTGGGCTCCAGCGATCCTTCCGCCTCAGCCTTCCGAGTAGCTGGAACTACAGGCGCATGCTACCACACCTGGCTAATTTTTTTTGATTTGTTGTAGAGATGAAGTCTCGCCAAGTTGCCCAGGCGGGTCTCAAACCCGTGGGCTCAGGCAATCCACTCACCTCAGCCTCCCAAGGCGCGGGATTACAGGCTGAGTCACCGAGCCTGGCTAAGTCAAAGTTTTTAACGAAAAAAACAGTAGTGTATAGGAAAAATAATCTTTTTTTTTTTTGAGTTGGAGTCTCACTCTGTCGCCCAGGATAGAGTGCAGTGGCACACTACAGCCACCCCAGCATCAACCTGCTCCGGTGATCCCTCCGCCTCAGCCTTCCAAGTAGCCGGGACTACAGGTGTGTGCTACCATGCCTGGCTAATTTTTTATTTTATTGTAGAGACAAGGTCTCGCCGAGTTGCCCAGGCTGGTCTTGAACCCGTGGGCTCAGGCAGTTCACTCGCCTCGGCCTCCCAAAGTGCTGGCATTACAGGCTGAGCCACTGAGCCCAGCCAGGAAAAATAATCTTGCTCTTCTTGAATGGGAGGACAAAAGGACTGTTATAATTCTCAGCACTTGGAATCATGCAGGCATGAAATCTACCACAAGGACATCACACAGTGGGAATATTGTATCAGCCAGAAAGCTTGAAATGATTCTAAATTATCTTGCAAATATGAGTGGTGTGGATCATATGGATCAATATGCTTCTACATTGTTCTTTGCAAAAATCTTCAAAGTGCTGGAGGATATTATTATTTCGGGGGCTAGAAATATGTGTCACTTACTCCTATATACTGTAGTGAGCACCAAAACAAAAACAATGAAAAGTCTATATCCTATTTGAAATTTGTCAAGCTTCTGATTGATCAGATGAGAAGTTATTTTCAGGAATCACGAGCATCCTTCCACATCACCTTCGAACAACAGACTGGACAATAAATGACATATTATTAGTGTGGGAGGAAGAAAACGAGACTGCATTGTCTGCCCCAGTGGAAAAACACCAGGCGGAAGACGCCTAAGAAACTATTGCGCATGTATCAATGAACCTGCACTGCGTATCGGTGACTGTTTCATATGTTACCACACATTAGAGAAATATAAGATTTTGATTTTAAGCCGGGCTCGGTGGCTCAGCCTGTAATCTCGCACCTTGGGAGGCTGAGGTGAGTGAATTGCCTGAGCCCGCGGGTTCGAGACCCGCCTGGGCAACTTGGCGAGACCTCATCTCTACAATAAATCGAAAACTAGCCGGGCATAGTAGCACACGCCTGTAGTTCCAGCTACTTGGAAGGCTGAGGCGGAAGGATGGCCGGAGCCCAGCAGGTCGAGGAGCGACTACTGTACTCCAGTCTGGGTAACAGAGTGAGACTCCAACTCAAAACAAAAGAAAAGAAAACTCTATTCAAGAGAAAGCATGTAGCTTATTTTGGATGAACAGGTTAGAAAGAAGTGAGAAATAAAGACCACTGCAGAGTCCATTGTTGAACAATAGCTGGAAAAGAAAATTTCAGTACATACACTGGCCTGCCTCAGATTGTGGATGTGAAGAAAAGAAACATACAGGTAAGGCAGTATTTATTCAAATGTCCTTTGACTTATCTCTTGACCAGGCAGAACTCCAGAAACTGAGTTTGTTGTCTGATTAGGAAAGCCAGTGTGACTGGACTAAAATTCCAAGGCCTTACTTTAACGACTTGCAAAAATCTTCAGAAATACTTAATATAGCAACCACAATAAAGGTGATATTTTACTTTATTTTATAAATATTTATTTATTTATTTGAGTCAGTCTCACTCTGTTGCCCAGGCTGGAGTGCAGTGGCACGCTCAGCCAGTGCAGCCACTGCACCTGCTGGGCTCAGGGGATCCTTCCACCTCAGGGCTTCCAAGTAGACAGAACCACAGGCGAGCGCCACAACTCCTGGCTAATTTTTTGATTTGTTGTAGAGACGAGGTCTCACCAGGTTGCCCAGGCTGGCCTCGAATACCTGGATTTAGACAATCCTCTCACCTTCACCTCCCACAGTGCTGGGATTACAGACATCCCACCACGTCCGGCTAAAGATGATATTTTAAAAAGTTATCCGCTGATATATTTACATGTAAATCAG
The DNA here is from genome assembly GCA_963574415.1 of Tarsius wallacei. Lineage (NCBI taxonomy): Eukaryota > Metazoa > Chordata > Mammalia > Primates > Tarsiidae > Tarsius > Tarsius wallacei. The sequence goes on from CAUYQG010146545.1 coordinate 2,189, forward strand.
AGGCATCTTTTTTTTTTTTTTTGAGTTGGAGTCTCACTCTGTCACCCAGACTGGAGTGCAGAGGCTGCTCCCGGCCACTGCAGCCTCGAACCGCTGGGCTCTGGCGATCCTTCCGCCTCAGCCTTCCAAGTAGCCGGAACTACAGGCATGCGCTACCACATCCGGCTAATTTTTTTGATTTATTGTAGAGATGAGGTCTCACCAATTTGCCCAGGCGGGTCTCGAACCCGCAGGCTCAGGCAATCCACTCACCTCAGCTTCCCAAGGCGCGGGATTACAGGCTGAGCCACCAAGCCCGGCAATCAGAGGCATCTTGATCAAACAGGAATGTCAAGATCCTGCAGTACCTTATGAAATTTTTAAAAAAGTCTCATTCTCACTCTGTTGTCCAGTCTGGAGTGAAGTGGCATGATCATGACTCACTGCAGCCTCAAACTCCTGGGCTTAAGCAATCCTCCCACCTCAGCCTCCCAAGTAGCTGGGACTATAGGCCTGTGCCACCACGTCTGGCTAATTTATTTTTATAGAGATGAGGTCTTGCTATACTGCCCAGGCTGGTCTCAAACTCCTGGGCTCAAGCAATCCTTCCACCTTGACCTCCCAAAGTGCTGGGATTACAGGTGTAAACCACTGCACACAGCCATCATTAGTCTTGACTTTATAAAACATGATCCAAAAGTAGCAAAGCACTAAATAGTGAATTAAGTAATGCTGCATTTGAGTATAATGTACATTTAAAAAAAGTATACTGGTGCCACCTTTTGGCAAGATTAAAAATTTTCACAAATTATAACCTATGATCTCATTTTTATTTCATGAAGAGACCTCTTTAGAGACCCAATTATTTAGTTCAAACATTATATGAATAGTTTTAAAACTGTCTTGATTAATACATCTCTGATTTTTTTTTTTTTTTTGAGTTGGAGTCTCTCTGTCACCCAGACTGGAGTGCAGTGTTGCCCAGGTGGGTCTCAAACCCGCGGGCTCAGGCAATCCACTCACCTCAGCCTCCCAAGGCATGAGATTACAGGCTGAGCCACCGAGCCTGGCTCATCTCTGATTTTTAATAATCACATTTTTTATCTTTTAAAAGCTGGGATGGCTGGGAGCAGTGGCTCATGCCTATAATCCCAGCACTTTGGGAGGCCGAGGTGAGAAGACTGCCTGAGCCCATGGGTTCAAGAGCAGCCTGGGCAAATTGGCAAGACCTTGTCTCTACAATAAATCAAGAAAAATTAGCTGGGCATGGTGGCGCATGCCTGTAGTTCCAGCTACTAGGAAGGCTGAGGTGGAAGGACCGCCTGAGCCACTGTCCTCCAGCCTGGGCGATAGAGTGAGACTCCGACTCAAAACAAAACAAAAAAAAGCTGGGATAAAGGATAATACAAATAGAACTTAGTTCTGAACTAACATGTATGCCATGAGAACAATATTAACTTTAAAAATGACTGGGATAGAATTCCCAAAATTAAGTTTCTTTGTACGCTTTAATTTCTGACAGTCATCAAAAACTTGCTTTATGTCTTAGAAGGGTTGGTCAACCTCAGCGCTACCCAACTGTAAGCTGCATGTTGTGCCCAGGAGGCTGCCCTCTGAACTGAGATGTTTAACGGCATTCCTGGCCTCCACCCATTACAGGCCAGTAGCAACCTCCACCTCACCCAGTTGTGACAATCAAAAACATCTCCATATTTCCAGATGTCCCTATGGGGAGGGGGATAGCTCAGTGTGATGGTTATCTTTACGTGTTCACTTGACTGGGCCATGGAGTGCCCAGATATTCTGAGTGTTTCTGAGAGGGTGTTTTGATGAGAGAGCGTTTGAATCAGTAGTCTGAGTAAAGCACATTACCCTTCCTGATGTGGGTGGCTGTCGTTCAATCAGTCCAGGCCTGAAAAGAACAAAAAGGGGACCTTCCCCTGCCTGACTGCTTGAGCTGGAATATGGGTCTTGTGCTGTCTTTCGACTCAAATCGAAACATTGGCTCTTCCTGCATCTCAGCCTGCTGGCTTTTGGGCTGGGACTTATGCCATCGGCTCTTCCAGTTCTCAAGCCTTCAGACTCAGACCGGAACAACATCACTGGCTCCTTGGGCTCTCCAGCTTGCCAACTGCAGATCTCAGGACTTCTCAACCTCCTTAAACACAGGAGCCAGTTCCTTATAATCAACTAACAAATCTCTCTTTGTTTCTCGGTTCTACCTGTTGGCTCTTTTTCTCAGGAGAATTCTGGCCAACACACCCTGATTGAGAACTACTGTTGTAGACCATGTTACTGGGGGCAGAAGGAGGTACAGTAGGGTGTAAATAGGGAAGAAAGAAGCAAAGCAAGAAACTTCTGACAAGTGACTAGATATTACCTTTCTTTCCAGAGATGGGAGTTGGAAACACGTGGGTAGGACACCAACATTCTATTACCACAGATTAGGTTGGTATGAATTGGGCCCACAGATGCATTTTTGCACCACACATCCAAAACGTTACCCAGGACACAGACTACTTACCTCGGCACTAGGAAGACAACATTTGGCAGACACTGCTGGAAAATAAGAACACATTCTGTGAGCTGAGCTAATAAAAGGCTTTGTCGTAAGTCACGTTAATTTATTTGTCTTGATAAAATACATGAAACCCATGGTTTCCATTCCAACTAGAGGATACAAAACTTACTAAAAGAATGTTTCTGAAGCAAATTCACAGAACGTTAGGCAGAAGAGCTTAACCACACAATGTATTATTGATTTCAGTCTCCTGTATTTGCTGTGTGTTACATATACTTTGAAAATGTTTTCAGTGGACCTTTTTTATTGTACAAGTTTTTGTAATCCAAGTTTCTTTTAAGGTATTTTAAGTGTATATTTAATCTATTCTGACTACATTACTTTATTTGGCACAAAATAGAGAAGCTGATGGCCACTGATGTCAGTGACACTGAAGCAGTATTTACTCAGTCATCGAGTACGGCACAGATACAACCTGAAGCACAATGAATTCTTCCAGATCTTGAAGATAAAAATCACAGTTTATGATTCCCTGTATCTAAGACATCCAGGCTTGGGATTGTGTAACCTCACCAGTTTTCAAAAAGTCCAGCCACACACACACACAAATATAGCAGAGAATAATCATTTACAGATTTCACTCTTTAAGAATTTAAAATTAATTAAAATAAAGTGCCACAGACCTACATTTAGTTCAAAACATATAAAGACACAAATTACAAAAACTTCACATGGCCTATTTTTACATCAGTTACTACAAAAAATTGATGCTTGTCATCAAGGATCTGAGTTACAACATCAAGAATCTGTCTGTACAAATAAACCTTAATGAAATTATACGTTTTTCAGACTGTTTCCATAGTTAATATTTATTTCCTTCAGTTTTCAATGAAGACTTTTCCAATACTACTACATTATTATCCTCACTCAATTTCCTGTCCCCATCTACTATTTAGATCACCTGTATCAAAGAAGTGAAAGTGGTATTTATTTGTTTTTGCTCCTTTTCCTTTGTGTAAACAATATGTGTAGGGAACTTTCAATAAAGCTGAAATTGGCAAGGTTTTACTCCCAATAAAACCTCCATGCTGAATATGCCAATATCCTCCTTGCAGAAGGCTAAAGAGAAATAGTAATGATTAAATTACAGTACAAATTCTAGCAACGCTGTTTCTAGGGTTATTTGTAAAAGATAACAACTAGCGTTTTATCAATTAATTATGAATATTAAATAGTACATACTGCTTCTAAGATGCTCTAGAATTTAGAGGGTGGGATACTAAAGTTTATAGGTATAGCTACAGAATATATGTAGTTTATGGTGTTGGTTTTAATAATACTCAGAGAACTTAATAATTTTAATATAAGTTCTCATAATACCCCTGTGAAGTAGGTACCGTTTATGGAAAATCAGAAAGTCAGAGCAAGCAATAACAATCTCAAGAGTTACAAATCAAGAATTTTGGTTTTCTTATAATGCAGATTGCATAACCAGACACTGAGTTCTGATGATATGCTAATGAGGACAAACACTAAAAGAGTCTCTATTTTTCTCCAGAAAATGACTCTACATAGGATCTGGAAAGAAGGAAACATTTTAAGCTGATCTAAGAGGAAAATGTCTGTTTAGCATTTTCATGATACACTGATGAAAGTTTATATGGCATTTCCAGTTTTAAGCTTGGTAATCATTATGCAAACCACACTATATTATTAGGATCCTAGCTAAGAGTATAGCTCCATTTTGTAAATGACATAGACAAAACTAAAGGTTTTATCTGGAAGAACTTTTTTTTTTTGAGTTGGAGTCTCACTCTGTCGCCCAGACTGGAGTGCAGTGGCCGCTCCCGGCCACCGCAGCCTCGACCTGCTGGTCTCCAGTGATTCTTCCACCTCAGCCTTCCAAGTAGCTGGAACTACAGGCGCGCGCTACCACGCCCAGCTAATTTTTGATTATTGTAGAGATGAGGTCTCGCCAAGTTGCCCAGGCGGGTCTTGAACCCACAGGCTCAGGCAATCCACTCACCTCAGCCTCCCAAGGCACGAGATTACAGGCTGAGCCACCGAGCCCGGCTGCTGGAAGAACTTTTAAAATACAAAGTAGATGTTCTCAGTGAAGGACAATGTCTTAAAAAATGCTCAGGGCATAGTGTTAGGCATTTGGCAAGTACTTTTAAAAACGCCAGGCTAGGTACAGTGGCTCACGCCTATAATCCCAGCACTTTGGGAGGCCGAGGTGAGAGGATTGCCTGAGCTCATGGGTTTGATATCAGTCTAGGAAACCTGGCTTGACCTCATCTCCACAATAAATCAAAAAATTAGCCGAGCGTGGTGGCGCATGCCTATAGTTCCAGCTACTTGGAAGACTGAGGCAGAAGGATCACTTGAGCCCAGCAGGTCAAGGCTGTGGTGGCCATGAGTGTGCCACTGCACTCCAGACTGGGCGACAGAGTGAGACTCCAACTAAAAAATAAAATAAAAATGCCTGCAGAGGCTGGGTGCAGTGGTGGCTCATGACTATAATCCCAGCCCTTTGGGAGGGCCAAGGTGAGTGGACTGCCTGAGCCCACAGGTTCAAGACCAGCTGGCAACTTTGTGAGACCTCATCTCTACAATAAATTAAAAAATTAGCCGGGCATGGTGGCACATACGTATAGTTCCGCTACCTGGAAGGCTGAAGTGGAAGGATCACCTAAGCCCAGCAGATCAAAGCTGTGGTGGCCATGAGCGTGCCACTGCGCTCCAGCTTGGGCAACAGAGTGAGTCTCCGACTCAAAAAAAAAAAAAAAAATGCCTGCAGAATGAATACAAGAATAAAACTGGGGTCAATCCCACACTACTATTCACTGGAACTCTGGAATTCTACTTTTGGGATTTTTTTTCTATAAAATGAAGTTAACATTTTCCAACTTCCTAAAACAATGTTTTGGGGACTAAGGAAAGAGCATTTGCTATGAATTTCTGAAACTAAAAGGAACCATAAGAATATAAATACAGTAAATCACTATTTTCTTAACACTCGACAAACAGATATATTTCTGCATTAAATCAGTGTTGTCCATCACAACCAATCAGCCGCTAGAAAACTCTTCAAACTCTGCCCTGAAGTGCCGTCTTACCCTACCTCCCATATACAGCTCTGCCCCCTACTCTTTATTTAGCTATACAAGGATTTCCAGTGTAAAAACTAATGAGTGGGCAAAGAGGAAAGAATATAATGGAGAAAGAAATTTTAAATTATCTTAATGGGAGCAATAAAACTTGAATTGGAGAAGGCTAGAAACTATATCCTGGGCAGTTGAGGAAACTTATAGGGGAGGGAGGGGCACACCTCATCAACAAGGGTACCTGCATAATCAATGTTCATATACCTAACCCTGAATTGTACCCCACATCTTTATAATAATAATAATAACAAAGAAAATATATCCTGATAGTCTAAAATACAAGAAATCAACGTTAATATTTGTGTTCTTCCAATGAGATATGAAATCTTTGAGGGCAGTGTGAGTTTGAATATTTGCTTAAGTGAATTGGTAGAAAACAGTTTAAGATAAAAATTCTGGCCAGGCGCAGTGGCTCACACCTATAATCCCAGCACTCTGGGAAGCCGAGGTGAGAGGACTGCCTGAGCCCACGGGTTCAAGACCAGCCTGAGCAACATGGCAAGACCTTATCTCTACAATAAATAAAAAAATTAGCTGGCACTGTGGCCCGTGCCTGTAGTTCCAGCTGCTTGGAAGGCTGAGGCAGAAGGATCACTTGAGCCCAGCAGGTCAAGGCTGCAGTGGCTGTGAGCATGCTACTGCACTCCAGCCTGGGCAACAGAGTGAGACTCCAACACAAAAAAAAAAAAAAAAAAAAGAATAAAGTTCTGCAGCAATAAGGGTACCTGATCTCAAGCCAGACAAAGTGGGTACCAAAGTAAGGCCCAAACTTTACCTGTACAATGACTAGTTGTATACCTAATCCTGAATTGTACCTCACATCTTTAAAATAAAATTTAAAAAATTCTTTTAAATGAATTTTTTAAAAGTTCTGACCCCAAAGGGTAACACATTTGTTTTAATCACCCTCATATAATTGATCCTACCAACAACCAGTTAGATTTTGCTCTCAACATACATCAATCTTTTTTAATCAATTGGCTTTAATCATCCCAATATCATGGATCCTATCAAGAGTGAGTTAGATGTTGCTCTCAACACCAATCTTGACTCCAGGAGACTACTCACTTGTCTGGGGCAGCGACTCAGCTGCTTTAGACAATGCCCAGTAGTTTTCTTCATTTGGCCCTCAAAAAAATCTTATCACTTTGTGATTCATCTAAACTCATTTTTTTTTTTTTGAGTTGGAGTCTCATTCTATTGCTGAGACTGGAGAGCAGTGGTGCAATCACGGCTCACCACAGCTTCGACCTCCTGGCAGGCAATCCTTCCACCTCAGCCTCCTGAGTAGGTGGGACTATAGGCGCACGCCACTAACTCTCAGCTGATTTTTTTTTTTTTTTTTGTAGAGATGCCCTGGCTGGTCTTGAACTCCTGGACTTCAGCGATCCTTCCATCTTGGCCTCCCAACGTACTGGGATTACCGGCATGAACCACAGTGCTCAGCCTAAACTCACGGTTCACACAGAGGTTCCCTGGGTCCTTACTTAGAAGTGGCTGGATTACCCTCTGAGCTCCCACCTAACTGAACACTGATGCTGTTGAACATGTCAGGAAATGTCCTCAGAAGTGTTCAGTCTGGAAAGAGTTCAGGAGTTTTATAAGCAGTTAAATTCTAAGCCTCACAAACCAAATTTATTAGATGTATTCAAATGTCTGTGAAGCTTAAAATTTAACAACAGGGCAAAAAGACGAGCTATGTCAAAGCCTTTCTCTTTTGTCATCCTTGACTATCTGATATTTGAAGATAGAGGTCTGAGGAAAGAACAAGGTGCATATAAATGGAATGTAAATGTTGGAGAACATCAGAAGGGGATTTTTCTAAGACCTTTCCTGTACAGCCCAGCTGTTCCATTTACTACACTATCATTTTAGTCTTCCTAATAAACCTTTTTTAACCTTGAAAAAGAAAAAGAAAGAAATGTAAAACATTTCAGAAACAGTTTAGATTTATCCTTTGTGGTGAAGTTTGACTAGCTAGCTCCCAGGTACACAAAGCAGGATAATCTATCACTTATTCCATCAAACTTTTCCAGGGCTTTGGCTTTCTAAGTGTCACCATTATAAAAAGAGAACTAAGACTATTTACAGAGGTAAAGCTACCATCATGGATTTTTTTTTTTTTTTTTTTGAGTTGTAGTCTCACTCCATTGCCCAGGCTGGAATGCAGTGATTCGCTCACAGCCACCCCAGTGTCGACCTGCTGGGCTCTGGCGATCCTTCCACCTTAGCCTTCCAAGTAGCCGGAACTACAGGTGTCCACTACCACGCCCGGCTAATTTTTTTGATTTATTGCCCGGCTAATTTTTTTGATTTATTGTAGAGATGAGATCTCGCCACGTTGCCTGGGCTGGTCTCAAACCCATGGGCTCAGGCAATTCACTCACCCTGGCCTCGCAAATTGCTGGGATTACAGGCTGAGCCACCAAACCTGGCCCCATCTTGGATTTTAAACAGAGTTTTAGACCACTGAATATATTCACCTTGATGGTTTTATGGAACAGAAAACAGTGAAAACTGTGCCACTGAAAAATTACTTTTTTTTCTTTTTTGAAAGACAGGGTTTTGCTACATGGTCCAGGCTGCCTCGAATTCTTTAGCTCAGGGGATCTTCCTGCTTCAGTCTCCCAAGCAGCTGGAACTACTGGTTCGCCCCACTGTGCCTGGTCTAAAAATTACTGTTTCAAGTGTCTTTTAGAAAATTAACATCAACCCAGGTAGCCTAAAAAAATCCACTGAGAGTAGAAAGATAATTTTTTTTTGAGTTGAAGTTTCACTGTCGCCCAGGCTGGAGGGCAGTGGCACGCTCCCGGCCATCACAGCCTCAACCTGCTGGGCTCAGGTGATCCTTCAGCCTCGGCCTTCCAAGTAGCTGGAAATATAGACGTGCGCCACCACGCTCAGTTAATTTTTTCGATTTATTGTAGAGGTGAGGTCTCACCAAGTTGCTCTGGCTGGTCTCGAACTCCTCGGCTCAGGCAATCCTCTCACCTTAGGCTCCCAAAGTGCTGGGATTACAGGTGTGACCCACCGCGCCCAGTCTAGAAAGATAATTTATATTTCATCACTTTCCTCTTTAAACTCTCCGAACTTCTGGTCATAAAAATCTCAAATTGCTCTTAAGATCTCTATGAGAACACTCTAGTCTAATGTAACAACACTGGGGTGGTGGTCAATACTGTTCTAGCTGAAGCTCTGGCTCTGTGTGCTTCCCTGTGTATGTGTTTCTCTTAAAGACTTTTTATGTCTGACTCTTCCCCCTTTTTCTCTTTTAACTGAAATATTTTTTATTAAAAAGGAGACATACTCAATGTTAAAAAATGAATAAAAGCCATGTAGGATGTTGCAGAGTAGCCGGCACAGTGGCTCATGCCTGTAATCCCAGCACTTTGGGAAGCAGAGACAAAAGGATTGCTTGAGTCCGGGGGTTCAGGACCAGCCTGGGCAACTTAGTGAGACCTTGTCTCTACAATAAATCAAAAAATTAGCCGGGTGTTACGGCACACACCTGTAGTAGTTCCAGCTACTTGGGAGGCTAAGGTGGAAGGCTTGCCTGAGTCCAGTGGGCAGAGGAGGCAGTGGCCATGAGTGTGCCACTGTACTCCAGCCGAGAGAGGGAGGCTCCTACTCAAAAAAAAAAAAAAAAAAAAAAAAAAAGCAGAGCTACTAAGTACAAAACAAAACTACATACATTTGATATAACTATGTCTTAAATGTTTACACATATAACATATATTTATGCATTAAAATGACTATCAATTTCCTATAAAGCAGAAAATATTTCAAAATAATCCTCATAGGGGCTTAATTCATGTAAAAGTGATAGTTTAATATATGCTTTAAAACATATTTCATTTCCTTTATATTTGGTTTTACTGATTCTACCACCTGGAAAAATGTGGAAATTCTATAAATAACTATGAGGAGGGAACAACAACAAAAAGAACCAGAATTATCTGTTGGAGGGCAGACCCCTTGTACTACAGGCGTTTCCCACTAGGTAAGTGTCCTAGGAAGCCATTGGCATTAGCATTGTTGTAAGAGGCTGTGTTTGACTTCAGTGAGGTTTTTTTGGAGATTCTTTCAACGTGTCTGTCCATTTTATGATGGGTGATCTGCAAGTATACTTGCCCACACCGCAGAGCGTTAAGCAGTTTTTGCCCAAAACATGGCATGACCCCCATGCCCCACCCTCCCTATTCACCCGATCTTGCCCTGAGCCACTTGTCTGTATTTCCTGGGTAAAAAAAGTCCTCAAAGGGAAACATTTTGCCAAAAAATGGCAGAATCAGACCAGGCATGGTGGCTCAAGCCTGTAATCCCAGCACTTTGGGAGGCCGAGGTGAGGCGATTGCCTGAGCCCACAGGTTCGAGAACAGACTGGGCGACTTGGCAAGACCTCATCTCTACAATAAATAAAAAAATTAGCCAGGCGTGGTAGCATGTACCTGTAGTTCCGGCTACTCGGAAGGCTGAGGCGAAAGGATCCCCGGAGCCCAGCAGGTTGATGCAGGGGGTAGCCATGAGCGTGCCACTGCACTCCAGCCTGGGAGAAGAAGTGAGACTCCAACTCAAAAAAAAAAAAAGGCAGAATCACTAAAAGTCATCAAAACTGACGAGTTCAAAAACTGAGTAGTGGAAAAAGCATCTCGATAGCTGTATTACATCAAACGGAGAATATTTTGAAGGTGACTGAAGTTTGAACAGATAAGAATACATACATAAATTTTTATAACTACATTTCAGGTTTTTTCGAGTCTCCCCTTGTTCCTAAAGTTTCCATATTTCTGTATTTGTTTCTGACTTCTAAACTGTAATTTATGAAAGTTCATGGTATGAGTTGAAGGTTACATTTTATTAGCTATGTATTACTACATTTTTCACCTTATTACCATGGATAAATTGCAATGAAAAAAAGTCAACGGGACTTGAAAAGGGAAATAATTTATGAATTAAAAATACATGTGAGTTTTCTTTTTCAGAATTCGTATACAATTCTGAAGAAGAAGCTGCTACTCAACCAGGATAGTGTCCACATTTTCCTGTGTGAGCTCTGACTCTAAGGCACAAGGCAAGTCTAAGTGTTCCTGTGACAAGCGAGAACCTTTCAGGGAGACATCAGACCAGTTGTCACAATACGGCTGAAATCTCTGGGCCAATGCATTACCAAACCTTTGGCATCGGTTATATCTGTAAGATTTACCTTTATGTGTATACATGTGTTCCAACAACTGGCTCTTTCGAAGAAATTTATGCCCACAAATGGTACAGCTGATTTTTCTTTTCCTTGAAAAAGAAAAATTACAGTTTAATTCTACTGGCTCTGTGTCTTTGGAGATCAACGACACTTGGCTGATCTGGAGAGGCTCTGCGGCACCCCGGCTTGAGTGGTCGGGCTGCTGTTCGTTCTCCTTGACGATAAAAGAGCTGAGCCTACGGCATTCAAGAGCCTCGCTATTTTCATTAAGTGGATGCACTTCACCAAGGTCATTACTTTCCAGAATGGAAGCAGGGACACCGAATGGGAGGGATCCAGACACATGTGTATGGAGATGTTGTCTTAGGTTACTACGGGAATCAAAACGCTCCCCACAGTAATGGCATAAGTGTATTTTGATACTGTTTTCAGGACAGGTGGGGCCTGTCACCTCTGATGAGGGTGAGGGGTGGCTTTGGGAGATCACAGATTCTGGGTCACATCTCTCCTGCTTGATGGACACTGGAGGCTTCTGGTGCTCCTCCAAGGCCTGGGCAGCAGGATGGGCCCTCTGCTGGTCTGCAGTGCCATCATCCAGACCAATAGCAAGAGAGAGCTGCAACTGGGGGTGGTCACCCTGGACAGCAGCTCGGTTTCCACTGCTACTGGAAGAAGCCTCTTTGGCCTCCATTCCTTGTTTGACGACTGTCTTTTGGGTTGTTGAGATCTGAATGCCATACAAATTTGAGGACTGCACAGTCTCCGGTGAGAACACTTGATTCATTTCAATTGCAATGTGAGAAAGGTAGTCGGCGTGCAGAAATCGAATCCCTTCCTCCAAACGACTATGATCCACAATCTGTTTTGGTCCTTTCCCCGTGTACATAATGTGCAACAAATAGCTGAATATGTCAGGCTGGATGTCAGTTGGTTGTATTTTTATGCAGTCACTGTTAAAAAACAAAAACAGACCCACACAAAATGAAACACAACACAGTTAGCCTTTACATTAACAGTATATCTTAGGCTAAAGCAATTTCTTCCTAAGAAGTTCAAACTTAACAGTCTGCCTTGATGAAGCACAGCAACCCAAAAGCTTAAACTTTCATTTCATACCAATTTTTTGGCCCGGCATCAAGCCTTCATATATTCAACCTACTGCCTAAAGTCAGGAAGCACAAATGTTCTGACTGGCTCAACACTAACTAAGTATCTCCTAAGTGATCTGCACTATACTAGGTGTCAGAACTAGAAAAGTGGTGGACAAAATAGGTATCCTGTTCTTAAGGAATTTAACAGTCTGCCGAATATATAACCAAAAAAACCTGAAAACACGGACTCGATCACAGTAGCCAAAGGGTGGGAACAACTGAAGTGTCCACCAAAAGATGAATGGATAAGCCTGGCGCAGTGGCTCACACCTGTAATCCCAGCACTTGGGGAGGCAGAGGCGAGAGGATTGCCTGAGCCCAGGGGTTCCAAGCCAGCCTGGGCAACTTGGTGAGAATTCGGTTCTACAATACATAAAAAAATTAGCCAGTTGTGGTAGTGCACACACCTGTGGTTCCATCTACTTGGAAGGCTGAGGTGGTCATGATTATGCCACTACACTCCAGCCTGGATGACAAGAGCTAAACTCTGACTCAAAAAAAAAACAAAAAATAGATGAATGAATAAATAAAATGTGGTCTATACCTACAATGGAATATCATTCAACCATAAAAAAACAATGAAGCTCTGAAACCTGCTACAACACAAATGAAACCTGAAAATATCATGCTCAGTATAATAAACCAGACATAAAAGGACAAATGTTGCATAAAATATCTAGAATACGCAAATTCATAAGGACAGTAGTAGATGGGAGGTTACCAGGGGCTGAGAGTCATGGTATGGGGAATTACTGCTTAATGGGCTGGGCCTGCTGTGTGGTATCTCTGTACTACTGAGCAGCTAAAAATCATGTCAATAGAGCACTGAACCGGTAACTTAAAAAACCCTAGCCGGGCTCGGTGGCTCAGCCTGTAATCCCGCGCCTTGGGAGGCTGAGGTGAGTGGATTGCCTGAGCCCGCGGGTTCAAGACCCACCTGGGCAACTTGGTGAGACCTCATCTCTACAATAAATCAAAAAATTAGCTGGGCGTGGTAGCACACGCCTGTAGTTCCAGCTACTTGGAAGGCTGAGGCAGAAGGATCGCCGGAGCCCAGCAGGTCGAGGCTGCGGTGGCCGGGAGCGGCCACTG
>CAUYQG010146546.1:0-23034 GCA_963574415.1 Tarsius wallacei
TTGCAGTGGCCACTCCCGGCCATCGCAGCCTCGACCTGCTGGGCTCCGGCGATCCTTCCACCTCAGCCTTCCAAGTAGCTGGAACTACAGGCGCACGCTACCACACCTGGCTAATTTTTGATTTATTGTAGAGATGAGGTCTCGCCAAGTTGCCCAGGTGGGTCTCGAACCCGCGGGCTTAGGCAGTCCACTCACCTCAGCCTCCCAAAGCGCGGGATTACAGGCTGAGCCACCGAGTCCGGCTAGCACAGTGTAATATTAAAGAAAAAACTTGATTGCAATGCAAAAATAATATTCTGCATAAATACTGGCAGAATACACTTTTACTAATAATTATTATTCCAAACTTTTAATATCAGTTTGGTTTTTCATGATTTAAGGAAGTAGGACACCATTCCATAAAATCATTCCAGTGTCCTTATGGGAAGCATTACATTTTTTTAAAGGGCATAAAAATCTCTCCTCTTGGTCTTTTTACAGCATATTCAGAGAGTCCCGAGAAGTATCTACATATAAGCAGTTGTAAACATAACCTTCTCTACACCACTGCTGGGGGTGAGGGGGCAAGCTGGCATATCAAATACTTCTACACTAACAAATGTTTTTAACCACTGGAAAACGAAAATGGCTTTAAGTAAAAATCAGTATGTACAGGGCATAGCTACAGGCACAATAAAAGCAGTAAATCTGAGACGTATGTGTGTGTATGTGTGTGTGTGTATTGAACAACTTGAAAAATCCAGTTGCATTTAACTTTTCCTCCTCATTTACTTCTCTTTTTTTTTGTCTGCAAAAGGTACTTTAACAAAATATATTGTTTTAGGGCAACCCTCTCGGGTCCCCTCCCACTGTGGGAGCTTTTCTGACCTCTCAATAAATCCTACTTTCTAAAACAAACAAACAAACAAACAAAGACATATATTGTTTCAGCCCAAAGATATCCTTGGCACAAGTGAAGATAATATAAGAGGGGCATTAAATAAAATAAATGATTCTACAACTGAACTGTGTTTACTAAAAAGAAGCTAAAGGGTAAGAGACTGGAAAAGCCTCAGTCCCGGAATGAATCTTTCTTTCTTCGGGAGCGGGGCTGAAATGGAACTGTGACAGATGTGTAGTGTAAACCATGATATCAAAAGCCACTGAATCAGGGAGTTTGTTACCGCAGCACAACTTAGGGTAAACCCACTGACACAAAACCTAACATTTAGTTTTTATAAGCAAGTTATGGCTAAAGGACCTGATTTTAAATGACTACAAAAGTTGTCCCTCACCTGCAAAGCCTTGCTTTTACACGAATAGAAATTTACCAATGTTCCTTAAGTATGCTAGATCTTAACAATTCAAGATTATACCACTAAAGAAATTCCAGAGACACATGTGTTCATCATCCATCTCTATTCCTGACAGAATATTTCAGCATCACTGAGCAAGAGGCAATTTATTATACCTGGAGCATGGTGTTAGGCAATTCTGGCAAGGAGTTTCTAGGAGAGAAACAGGAAATGAAATAGGAAATAAGAAACTCATTGATATTATTTGAAAATTCACCAGTGCTGCCCTTGGCTGAAGAGGAAATGTGAGCTCCATGCCATAAGAATCACAATGTAGAATAGGTTAAATATAAAACAAAATAATATAAGCATCTACTCACAAAAATTACAGTTTATGGAAGATTCAACAGAAGCTGAGAGTGGTGCTCAATCAATACCAAGCTCCGTGCTAAAGCCGTGAGCTACAGAAATAATATGCATTCTGTCGCCTTTGAAATCTGAAAAGGGGTCTATACTGCATGAACGGCAAAGACACCCTCCCATCCACAGGCTGTGTGTGGGCGTGTGTGGGTACAGGCACATACATGCATTTTTAGGTAGAGACTAATTAGATGCCTTATTTAACTCAATGTAGACCCCTAAATATCTGGGAGGGCATTCCCCTGTCATTTTTAAACAATTTATCTCTCCTTTACAGGAAAGGAAGTGATGCTTAACACCTTAGGGCTGCATGCAGAAACTGATTAAAATCAAAAGACAATAATCCACCGTGATATTTCACTTAAATTTGCCTCCACAGCCTGTCAAATTAGAAAATTCATTTATGTATGTGTGTGTGCTGTGGAAGAGAGGAGGAGGCCAGAACATAGAAGGGAGTCATTGTATTTTTTGTGTGTGTGTTTGTTTTTAGTTGGGGTCTCACTGTCACCCAGACTGGAGTGCAGTGGCACAATCATGGCTCACCACAGCCCCAACCTACTGGGCTCAGGTGATCCTTCTACCTCAGTCTCCTGAGTAGCTGGAACGGCAGGTATGTGCCACCACACCCAGCCAATTTCTTTTTGTGTATAGATGGAGTCTTGCTATGTTGTCCACGCTGGTCTCAAACTCCTGGCAACAAATGGTCCTCTCAAAGTGCTGGGATTACAGGCGTGAGCCACCATGCCCAGCTGATCTGATTTATTTTTCTACAGAATGAAAAGTGGTGCTGTCACAAAAACACCAGCTTTTCAGTGGTGGCCTCAACAGAGTGCTCACAAAGCAGCAGAGTATTCAAAGACAGAGTGAAAATTATAAAAAGACCAACTAGCCCACCCAGGTTAGAAAGATCTTTCAGCTAAAGCAGTATGTAACAGACAACAAAGAAACCAACTGTCAGGCTATAAAGATCCGTAGAAGACAGAAGTCTGCACATTAAATCTTTTTCAGAGGGAAGTCCACTTAGTATGTGGAAACAAAGGGTTGTTCCTGTTCTCTCTGGTGCATCCTCAGCATCTCATGAAGGGAGGGCAGGTGAATCTTTGGAAGGCAGACCAGGTCTGTTGAGGCAGGCAGCAAGGCTGGCCATCACACTCAGTCCCTGGGGCTGCCTCAGCCACAAGGCCTAACAGAGTGACTCATGTTTATCAGATGCACAAAGAATTTTTGGTTGACTTGACTTTGCCACAGTAACTAAAACATGGTGACTCTCAGTCTGGTGGGTAGTTTTTCCAGATGAGGAAATTGGTCATTGTGCTATTACTCTGCCCCGATAAGAACACAATGTTTTAAGTTTTCAACACATTGTAAGAGGGACATTGTGCAGAAACACAAAGGCTTTAGGAATGCTGAAAGTCCTAAGAGAAACTATAGACGTAAAATTGGTGAAACTGAATAGTTATCACCCAAAATCTGAAGGTCAGCAGTACAATTCAGTAAACATTAACGGAGCAGCTTCTCTGTGGACCATCCTGTGCTAAGTACCCTGGAAGGATATGCAAAGATTGGTAAGAAACAGTCCCTGTCCTTAGGGAGTTTGTCATCTAAAGTGAGGGGAAGGGGGCACTGAGAATAAACAAGCAACGAACACAAAACAGGCAAGAGAAGCAAAAAGCACTGTGGGGAACTGTGAGTGGAAAAGATCATATTTCACTAGAGGTCCTTTTTTTGAGGAACAGGATTTTGAAAGCCAGAGATTTTCTGAGGAGACGGTTAGGGATGAGAACACTATCAAGACTAGGATAGAGGTTAGAAAATAAGATGTGTGGGGCTGGGAAAATAGCAAGAAAAGTCTAGTTTTGCATGGAAAACAGGCTATGACAAAGAAAGTAATGAAAGATTACACGTGTCCTTAAAAACAACTTTCACCACGTTAATATAATGTTCTTGTTACTTAGTCAGAAAAATGAAGTACACAAAAAATAAATCTCCCTCACAACCCTTTTGCTGCAAGAACACATTTTAGTCCAGCATACTGCAAGTGCTCAATAACAGATTGTTGAATGGAAAGGAAAAATAAACTTACATTTTTTTAAAACAGTGTGTGGCAGAAATGTATTTGAGATTATCGGCATTTTTACTCCCAGAATCAGTCATGTGTTTCTTCTCTTTCTATCTGCTTGTAAACATAGTCCACTCTTGCTAAATGCATGTTCACAATATGTCCCCCATTTTAACTCAGTATTGGCTTCCTCTTGACACAAAGCAGAGTCTATGGTTTCTCCCTACTTCACACTCAAGCAAAAGACTACAAATATCTTAACAGTAACCTACACAGAATAAACAAGGACAGGGATTTTTGTGTGTTTGTTCACTGTTATAGTACCAGTATCTAAAACAGCACCTAGCACAGAGTGTGTTGATCAATAAATATTTTGCTGTTGAACCAAGTAAACAGATTTTTTAACTTATGCAGAATAAGCCAAAATAAAATTATGCATTTTGTTAGTTTATCTGCTACTTAAGATTATACATGATACGAACAGAGTAGCACATTCAAGATTTTACAGTACATGAAACATGAAAATGTATGCTTAAAAAAATAAATTCTTTTCTTTCTCTGATCGGCACTAGTGTTTAACAACGGGGTGACCACTCCCTCAGCACTCATCTTTGAATTTTTAATTGTATTTAATAATAATAATAATGATATTACTGGTTGGTCTTTATGTACTATTTAGGCTCTACCTGAACTTTCTGGTCATCATAACCTCACCCATTCTTAACTGTTAAAAAGTGCTGTCATCTTTCTGGTGCTTAATTTAATATTACTATCTACAGCTGTTTTTTATGTTTACTGAGAAAACCACTGGTACCATATGGACAAACTCAGAGATATCCTGGGAGGTTGCATTTGACCAACAAGATGCTATGCTACTCTCCTTACAATAACCAAACTCTTTCCATCCTATCAAGTACTGTGCATCATTCTACAACCTTTCATTAAAAAGCCAAGCTTGCCCTCTCTAGCCTCTTATCTTTCCTCTTTCCCTCCCTCCCCTTCTTCCTCCCTTGTGCCTACATACTACCTAGTACAGGCACCCTCCACATAGGACCCAGAGCTCGGGCAGTTGGGAAGAGACATTTACAGGTTCCAAAGTGGACTGAGTATCAGCCGCTGCACACACGGAAGAGGAGGGCTTTCCAGGTCCCCTGGAGCGCTGTGATATGCTCATCAGTTGGCCTCCACCCTTGCCAATCACCAATCTTCAGAGCTGTCCTGAGGTAGCTGCCAAACCTGTGACCTACTTTCACACAACCCTGTGCTTCTGGCTTCTCAGTCAGTGCCCTTCCGCAGGGTGGACGTGTTACCTGTTTTCTCTTGGAAATCACACTGAGCTAGCCAGACTCTTTTTTAGCTTTTCAGTCACTGCACAGCTGGGGGGTTTCAGTCACCATGTGTATGCATTTTGAAAGCCATCCGTTCTTCCAAAGATTTCCCTGGTGCCCACCTGCCATTAACATCTCCCCACATCATGCCTCCCACTCCCCCAGGATATGGTGAAACAGCGACGAGATGACTTGGGAGAAGGTGTCTTGTTTTAAGATGTTAATTTCCAGCTTTCTGTTCCATTCTACCAGCTGGAGGCCTCTTTCACCTGAAAATCATATCCTATGGGCGTCACAACCACTGAAAAACTGTGGTTATTAATTGCTCGAGTCAGGCTGGGAGATGTATTGATCTTTCCTCCCTCAGAGTCCCTAGTGTTTCCTGCCCATATCACTCACTTGGCAATTAATCACATTTTGCCTTGAGACATCTGCGGTTTCACTTTTGCCATTTCCTTTAGCTCTTTGTTCCCAACTGGCTGGTCTACTTGATGCACACAGATATTATAGATTATTTGTCTCTGAGTTTTCCACAGTCCTATACAAACTAGGTCTCAAAAATATTTTTAGACTGACCCGTGGACTTCTCGCCTGGACAAAATGCTGCAGACTCATTTCTCCCTGCTCCTTCCTGCTAAGCACAATGATAAACCCTGAAAATAACGCAAGGGGCAGCCAAGCTTAAGTGCAAAAGACGGAAAGAATATGGCAAAGTGGTCAGGGACCTTGATAACAGTCGAAAGTAACTCAGATCTGGCATATCCCAACCCACAATCTATAGCAACAGAAGGCAGCCCAGGTTGGCTCATTCCTTCTGCAAACTGAAAGAGTCCTACCAAGAACATCAGATGAGGGAGAACCAGATGAAGCACTCTCCTACCTCTCCAGGCCTAAGACTCTCCTCTCCAACTCAGAGGTACCATGCAAGGGGGATCACTTGACCCAGAAAGAGCTCTCCTTGCCTACCGGTTCTCAGAAACCACGCGGCAGCTAGGCATACCAGAAAAGGGGATCTCACCACAACAAGTACCCAATCCAGAAAGCACCCTTCATCTATGTCCTTAACACAGGCTAGACGCTCCCTTCCCCACCTAGAGGCACACAGGGGCCTAGCCTGCAGAAGCTCCTTCCTCTTCCTCAAGCAGCAGCAAAGCAGCACAAGATAAACCACAAGCAGACCAAGGTAGCACTGCAAAGGCTCCAAATGTTAAATTATCAGTACAACCACAGCCCACAAAAGCACCTGGCTGCTAAGCATAAAAAGAGAGGCTCTTAAAATAATAGACAGAATATCAGGATACAATAAAATATTCACCCATCGTACCAGAAAAAAATCACAACTTGAATGAGAAAAGACAATCAATTGATGCCAACGCTGAGATGTTCAGATGTTAAAATTATCAGACAAGACTTTAAAGCTCTCATTTATAAAAAACCAAAAACCTTCAACAACAAATGATAAAAATCTCTTGAATAAAAAAAAATCAGCAAAAATAGAAGTTATAAAAATAAATAAGTTGAAATAGTATAATTAAAAAACTACAACAAATAAAAACTTACTAGATAGGCTGAAGAGTATACTAGAGATAAGAGGGTAGAATCAACAAACTTGAAGACATATCAACAGAATTTACTCAATCTAAACAAGAGAGAGAAAATAGACAAAAAAAGACATGAACAGAGCCTCAGGGTCCTGTGGGACAATGAAAAAAGATCTGATTTTTAAAAAATAATCAGAGTATCAGGAGGGGAGAGGAGAGTGTGGATGAAAGAGTATTCAAATAATAATAACAATAATAATAATGATGAAAACTTCTTAAATTTGGTGAAAGACATAATCCACAGACTGAAGAAATCCAAATAGGCTAAATCAAAGAAATCTACATAAAGACACATCATAATTAAACTTCTGAAAACTAAAGACAAAGAAGAAAACTTGAATGTAGCCAAAGAGAAAAGGTGTATTACTTCTAGGGGAATAACAATTCATACCAAAATAGATTTCTCATCTGAAACCATGGTGGCCAGGGGAAAGTAGCATGACATTTTTCAAATACTGAAAGGAAAGAATTGTGAATTCTATATTTGGTAATACTATCCTTTAGAAGTTAAAGAGGAAATAAAGGTATCCTCAAATAAAGAAAAAGATAATTTGTGCTAGCAAACCTACCCTTAAAGAACGGCTAAAAGAAGTTCTCTAAGCAGAAAAAAGAAACAACAGAAGAAAGTTTGAAACTTCAGGGGACGAAAATGGGAAAAACTCATGATTGAAGCAACAATTGTTATATCATCTGATACGGTACATAATGCATACAGAGAAAATACTTAAGAAAGGATAAAGAAATCCAAATGGCAGTAAGGTTTCTACATTTCACTCAGAGTGGTAAAATACCGATACCAGCAGACTGCGATAAGTTATATACGTGCATTGTCATACCCAGAGATACCACTGGGAAAAATACGCAAGTAGATACACTAAAAGAAAAAAAAAGTCACTATAAACAAACACAGGATCATTGTTTTTAAGTTCAAATAGCCCATAGAAAAGTAAGAAAAGAGAAAGAGAGAAATGAGAGATAGTTAGAAAACAAATAATAAAATGAAAGAGTGAAGCCCAAACATGTCAACAATTACATTAAAGATAACTGGCTGAAATAAACCAAAGAAAAGACAAAGACTGTCAACGTGGCTAAAAGAACATGATTCATTAATATGCTGTCTGCAAGAAACTGATTTCATCTACAACACCATAAGTAACTTGAAAATAAAAGGATGGAAAAAGATACACCATGTTACCATCAATAAAAAGGCAGAAATGGCTATTTTAATATCAGATAAAGTAAACAAACTTAAGAGCAAATAAAAATACTAGAGACAAAGATGATCATGACATAATCATAAAACAATCTAGTGGGAAAACATAATAATCCTAAAAGTATATGCATCAAATAACAGAGGCCTCAAAAAATGAAGAAAAAATTGATAGATTCTAAAAGAGAAACAGACAAATTCACAGTTGTAGATGGGGACTTGGATACCCCACTTTCAGCAATAGTTAAAAGTACTAGACAGAAAATCAGCAAGGATATAGAAGAAATGAACACCATAATCAACCAATAAGATGTCACTGACATTTTTTAAAAATCCACTCAACAATAGCAGAATATATATTTTCCCAAATGTTTATGGAACATTCACCAAAATAAAGTATACTCTGTGCCATAAGACAAACTTCTACAAATTTAAAAGGATAGAAATCATGCAGCATATGTTCTCTATACCATAATAGAATCAAACTAAAACTTAATAACACAAAGACAACAGGACAATCCCCAGACACTAGAAAATTCGACAAATCACTTCTAAATACTCCATCTCGAATGGATATTTAACATCTAAAGAAGATATTTAAAAATCCATAGAATGTAAAAAATATAAATACATAACATATCTAAATATATAGCATGCAGCTAAAGCGGTGCTGGGAGGAACATTTATAGTAAAATGAAATGTCTATATTAGAAAGAGGAACGGTCTAAAGTATCAGATGCAAAAATTCTCAATAAAATATTAGCAAACCAAATCTAGCAATGTATATAAAAATACGTATCATGACTTACCTGGAATTTATTCCTGGTGTGCAACAGCAACATGAAGGATCTTTGTGTGATGGAATGCTTCTGTATCTTGATTATGTTAATGTCAATATGCTGGTGGTGATGTTGCACTACAGTGTTCTAAGATGTTAGCACTGGAGGAAAATGGGTGGGAAGTATATAGGATCTCTTTGTGTTGTTTCTTACATGTGACTCTACAACAATCTCAAAATAAAAAGTTTAATTAAAACACCTGCAAATGTCGAATGCGATCTAACTCAGCCATCAATCTTTAAGTAATTGCACGCTATAGAAGACTGAAAGTGTCATGATTGTTGGAACTTAGGGGTTAGTAAGACTCCCTAAAACTAGGGTTTGTGATTGTTCTCTGAGATTTCAACTTTATGAAAAAAGTTTAAAAAAAAAAAAATCAATGGAAGATGAAATACAAATAATAATTATAAAAAAAAAATCACTACGATTGTGAGACATGTAAGACTAGACAGACCTGACAGACACTACCTCTCAGAAGAAAGGACATGTGGCTCAGAAGGGTGGCTGAAGCAACCATGCTAGCACAGAAGAAAGAAAAAGAAAAAAATGGAAGAGTGCAGCATCCATCTTAGCTCTTTCCGAAAAAAGAAGAAACTTTAGTCAATTCTATTAATAATGCCCTTTAACAAGGCATTTGCCTCATTGAGACGAAAACACAGAATTGTACTCGTTGGACTTCAGTTATTTTAGTCCTGCTCTCCCTCCCGGGGTGCATGGTAGATAAATAAAAATACACAGAAATCCACAGTAACTTTGCATTGGAAAACTGAGGACAACTAGTTTAAAGTTATTGCTGCACACATGTTTGCCTTTGCTTTTTTCCTCTAAGCCAGCCAGACTGCAATCTTATATTCCTTCTGAAACTTTTTGTCCTTTTCCTGCTTAAGTGAATAAACTGACACTATGGTTTCACATATCAGTCTTGTTAGCTTAGTTTATGTAAGTCCATTCTTAAGAGTTTGGTGGCAAAATCACCCTTCTGAGCCCAAGGCCCAGCCTGTTGGCTATAGCAAATTCACCACTGAAACGGCACCAACTACAAGTGGCCTCCTAGAAGCTGAGCTGGCTCTCAAGGCAATAAAAAACATTCCTTCCGTTTGTCTTGTGGTTCAGTGTGATCTTTTCGAACTAGTCATTCTTCTGCCAAAACCACAAAATTAGGCATAGTGCTTTGTTCTTTGACTATATATTAAAGCAACTGCCTCATGATGATTAGAAATACACATGAGATTTTTTTATTATTTTGACCAGCAAATGAAATAATTTGGCATTTTTGTTTAATGCAAATCACTATGAAAATCTAAGATTCTAAAATGATTATTACAAAAGAGACAATGAAATTATTTTCTTCCAATACCAGACACTTTGATGAGGACATTTATTAATAAACTCATATTGAGTTTGTGATATGAAAGACTTTTCCAAACCACTTCCATCTTTCTCTATTAGGATTCCACCTAGTCTCATGCCTAATGTTCAAGTGAACTGTCAGGAAAAAGCAACTAACTTAGATGGACTTAATAGGTTTGTATGTAAAGACAAAGTTGAACTTATATGGCTATAATGGCCACAGATGAAAACTTATACAGATAAAATACTCCTCAAGTGTCATCTGTTGCTCTTGGAAAAAAGAACGATCCGGGAAATTGAACCTTGAAACGATGGACTCAAAAGAAAACAAAGAATGGCAGAGGATACAATTAGTAAAATTCAGAGTTTTTTTTAACGTTATTGATAAATAAAATCTTTTTCATGATACTTATGAGGAAAATAATTGATACTGATTTAAATAATTTCATTGAGATAAACATGAAAACGGAAAGAAACTGGAAACAGATTAATAGCACACTATGGAAAACTGATTATGGGAAGGAACTAAATTGGCTTAATAATGTTCCCTCAGGAACTTCATGAAAATTAATTCATGCTGGGCCAATTCTGATTAAAATGTTTATTTTCATAACTTGGGAGTTAAAATATCCTGTACCCCGGATGACATCATTGTGTTTTCGGACTCTCTGCTGTCTCAGTTACTGCAATTCTGCCTTCTTTCAATTCTCACCCCAACCCTTCCTTTGCTCTTTTCCCTCCAGTCCTTCACTTCTGTCATTTTCCACATTTCACCCAGGTACACAGGGGTTCCCCAAGGTTCCATTCTCAGACTACTTCTATAAATTCTGTGTCCTGCCCTTCTGACCTCTCTCTTCCAATGCCTTTGTTTCTCTTGCCTCCCCCCACCCTTGGATGCTGATGACTTTCTTCACACCTTGCCCTGTCCTTTCTCATGAGTGCCCACTGCAAGTTTCCAGTGCCTGCTAGACTCCTTCCAGACAGATGCTTCACTTACACAATAAATTCAAACCATTCAAACCTGGACCTAATATCTTTCTCCATAACCTGCCGGGCACATGGTGTGCTGGCTTAGACCGGCTTGCAAACTGATAGTGTACATCTCTTTCCAACTCCATATTCAGTGGCAGTATCCTGATGGCAGACTGAAATGGGCTTTGGTGAGAGAATTTACACCAGGGAAATTGGCAAACACAACAAAGCAGAGCCTTTTTGTTTTCCTCAGAGAAATATACACCACTGCTTGTAGGATCCCACCCATAACTTCAGTTATATAGCATAGAAACTTGGAGATCTGCAGTACCTCACCAACCCTCACCTGCCACATTCAATTAACTACCAAGTTATTTGCATCCTGTTTCTGAAATGTTTCTCGCATCCTCACTTTCTTTCCAGACTCAACACCACTGCCTTAGTTCAAGCCACCACCAGTGTGTGCCGAGACTACGCCAACAGTTCCCTAACTGGTCTTCTTGACTTCGTCTTTTACCACACAATCTATCCCTCATATAGCCACAGGATTCTCTCTCTCTTTAAATATAGCTTGGAATAAAGCATTCTGCCATAAAGAATAAAGTCCACAATCTTCTCAGCTATAGTAGATCATTCTGTGTTCCCCGAACACAAAAACTTGCACCTACACACATCCATCCCTGCCTTGAGTCAGGTCTACTCAGCTGAGAGTCCCCATTCCCAATCCTCCCCATAAGAATGAACTAGTCCCTCCCCCACCAACAGGACCTTTGTTTGTATCAAAATTGTGTCCTTCTGGTATTGTACTTCAGTGTCTCACATGCACTCAACCTGGCTAGCAATCAACTCATTTCCATCCTTCTTTAAAACCTGCTTTTGCCCTTAAGTGGATTCTATCTTCCTTTCAACCATGTATTTTCTTCATTTTGCTTCCGTAACCCAATTTTAATTATCCCCAAACCATAAGCATTTGCAGAGTTAAGAATGCCTACTCTGTCTGTCACAATCATGCAAGATGAAAGGATATTTAACCCCAGGCTGGGTGTTCCAAGTGGCTGCAATTAAAGCAAATCTTCTCCCCCCCCCCCCTTTGCGTTGACTCTATGATTAAAAAAGAAAATGATTTCATTAAAGATAATTTAGTTGACATTTCTGCTTTGGTACAGCTTGGAGTTGAAGCGACTTTCACTGCCCTGGAATAATTTAGAAAGCAGTAACATCAAAAACAAGAAGCAGGAATGCCATGGACATATATAAGTAGTGGGTAAAACATGCATACAAAGGAAGCTGCAGGGAGCCAAGGGGTCTAGAGTACGTCTGTCATAAAACACCCACGGGAAGCCCTGGTGGCTTCTGGCGAGAAGGAGGGTTTGTACCCTTCCATTACCCTTTCCTTTTCAACCTTTACCTCCCTCTACCTCTTTGCTCCTCACTCTTAGCAGCTGAAGGAACACCTGCTAAGTTATGTACCAAAATTTAGCAATGCACCATTGCAAAGAAAAAGAACCACAGACTCCAGGGTCCTATGTGAAACGAAATGAAAAAGAACCAAAAGCGAGCATAACCATAAAGGGCACCGCAGGCTCTGGAGTCAGGCGGCGTATACTGATTACTGCCCCACACTCTTGCTGTCTGCACAAGATCCAAGAAGAAGGAATGCAGTGCAGGAGTTTTCTGGCTTCTGCTGTCTGGTTGCTCTCAAGTAAAAGGCAAGGAGATGACTGAGGTGCACTCCTCTGGTGTGCATTCAGCCCCTCTTGCTCATGACTCCCTGCAAGTGTCAGTCCACTGCGTTGCTCCATCTACCCCTTCGGAGACAATACCTACCTTCATTTTTGCTTTCGGTGAACAGTGACCTCAGCTCACCTCGAATAAAACATACTAACTGGTGAGAAGATCCATGTTTGAACAACTCCTCTTCTGTATCGGGGCAACTTAAACTCTCTCGTCTATGAACACAGGTCATTTCTCAACAATGAAAAGTTATCAACTTTGAGAATCCGCACAGTATCTTCCAGATCATCTAGATACAAACTTTAAAACTAACAAACACCTACCAACACAATCTTAGTACTTCTAAGTCTTATTACCTATTTAATTTTTTGTCATAGAACCTTTGAAATTTTACACAGAATTATCACAAGAGTGCCATATATTTATATAACATCTTCCTCCTAAGAAACAAAAAACATTTATAGGTATTATCTGTTTCAGTCTCGTAACAGTTTTCTTTGTACTGTTTTTTGAACGCTGCATGAGAAGAAACATAATACCGCATAATAGCATACAAAAATGGTGCATCTGCTCTGTGAGCGGTGAAGAAATTTTCTGATAAGCCATAAAAGGAAGAAAACAGCAAAAGGCACAGACACGAAAAGATGAACTCCCTAGTTTTTTCTTCAGGGCATTTACTCTATAGCTGACAATAAACTGTAACGTCCTCCTACAGTCCTAAAGAAAGAGGTATTCCCATCTTCTTTGGTATAACCCTTCATCTGTGACCCAGAGATGTCCCATCTTGACCCTCTCCCCTGACCATACCTCCCTCCCTTTCCCTTTTAAACAATCAGAGATCTTCCACAGCTTGAAAAACCCACTGATCAATCCTGTTGCTTTTCTAGAAACCATCTTTCTCCCTCCCCCTCCCTCCCTCTGTCCTTTCTTCTCTCCCTCTTTTCCTCCCCTTTTCCCTGTTGCTCCCTTTCATCTCCTTCCTTCTCTCCTTTCCCTTCCCCCTTCCTCCCTCCCTCCCTCTCGTCCTTTCTTCATTTCTAAACTTGATTTAGAATAAAAATCTCTATTTCATCATTACCTACCCACCCACTCATTTTGACATCCTTCATGACCTAAGTTCTCATGGAACTATTTTTACTGCTTGAGTACATATCAACAAAGAATTTTTTGCCACAGAAATGAGCCCTCTTCATTGTCTCTCAAGGCATTTGACATAGTTGACCCCTACCCCTCTCCGTGATGTGTTCCCCTTCCTTCACTTTTAAGACTATCCACCCTTTTTCTCCTGTTCCTGGGGCTACTTCCTATTGGGGCCTGCGGCTGCCCCCTAATGATGAAGGGTCTCCAAGGCAGAGTTCCTAGCCTCCTACTCTTCTTTCTCTAAATCTCCTTTTTGAAGACATTCCGTTAATGTTCTGTTGATTCAGTGATGATATCTAGGACTTCTGTCTCAAGCAGCTATGTTCTACCTCAGCTGCTCCTTCCGCATACCGCTTGGATTTTCTACCATCAACCTAGCTTCTTCACTATCATCAGCCACGTGCCTTGTACTTCCTAAGCTCCCCAAGTGTCTACATGTATGAGAGTCGAAATATCTTCCCTGCCTGGTCCAGAGGTTGTTGTAATACTGAATGATTTTTAAATCTATAGAATGCTATAAGCACATAAAGTATTGTCTTATCGCTTCTCTTACCACTCCCATTACTTTAAATAGCTTTTTGTCATGAAGCCATAGGATCCAAGTCTTCCCCAATATGGACTCCCTTCATTTCAGCCAGATGATGAATCTCTAGGTCTTATAGCTTCCCGCTGAAATGCCTCACAGGCCCATTTTTTCCTGTCTAGTCCATCTTTCTTCACTCTTTCATCCCAGGTCTCTACCCACTAGTGCCTGCTTCCTATAGCAATTTCTTAATTCAGACATCTTGTATCTCTCCCGCCTCAATCCATTCTGCTACCACCCGAATAATCTTCCTAAAGCTTAACTTCCACCACCTCTCTTCCTATTCCCTAAACTGATGATGGTTCCCACTATGCCCAGGAAAATGTCCAGACTTTTCTGGCTGACTCAAATTCTCTACAATATAATCTTTTTCTCTCCAGCTAAAATTATCTCCCCACTGATCCAAAGCCACAACCCACAACCCACTGCTGCTCCTACATGTAAATTTCACATCTCCCTTCAAGGCTGGAATATATATAGCTCCATATATATATGTCTTTGTTTTTTATTGTGCATAGTTCACACTGTACAGTCTGTTGACGACTGAGCATGGATTGTTTGATCCATCTTGTATTAAAAAGACTAAGCGGGGTAATATGGTCATAAAATATAATTTGAAGGTCATTTTGGTTTAAATAATAAGTCATCATCTAGCCCTACATTGGAAAGTCAGGCCCAGAGCCAAACCAAAAAAATGAGCAACAAAAGTCAATGCATTAGATGGAGGTTTCAGTTGAGTATGACTGATCTGGAAGCATATCTTGAGGCCCAATTAAGAAAGCTTTATGGTGGAAGAAAAAAAATATTTGGACTGATATTCACTGTCTAAATCATAAGCAGGAAACAAAAAGAATTTGACATGTCTGTTTTTTTTTTTTTTTTTTAAAACAAGCCTAAATCCATTAACAAGTAAAACAATGTGAATTGGAGCCACATCAAGCCAGAGTCCTTCCAAGTGGCCCAGAAGTCTCTCCACATAGGGCCAGATGACCATCTACCAGATGGCTAGTGGATCTAATAAATCCACTGGGCACCAAGAGCAAGGGACTATAATATTAGGCATCACCCAGGATGTGTCCCAAATCCTGGTGCGGGAATCATTCATGATCTCATACAGAGGTCACAAGGCATGACCTCTCCAGGCTCAGAAAAAACCGGTTGACTTCATGGGCATCTATGGGATCGTAGAGATCATAGGAAGACCAAAAGGCCTATCCAGTGAAACATTTGGACAGGAGAGGCCCAAGAGAATTTTTTACATTCAAAGTTGTTACAGGTGGTCTAGCTAGTCTGCCCAGGTAGAATTTCATGAGACTCATGGGAGGAAATGAGGAAGTTCAGAAAAGAACAAAGAGTGACACCACACATGGAGTTTAACGGAATACCTATATTACTTTGCTTTTCATCGTGGATAGTATTTTAATTCATTAGTTCATTCATCTGACATATAGTTATTGGGCCTTTACAGAATGCTAGGCCCCTTTAGGTGTCAGTGATACAGTAATAAACAAAACACAGCCCTTAACATATGGAGGAAGCAGGCAATAAATAAGATAATTGCAGATGGTGCTAAGTGATATGAAGAATCTATAAAAGGCTAAAAAGAACACAGAATGACTGTTGAGTGGCCAGGGACTTTAAGCATGGCCAAGGAGAAAACAGGAAGGAGGCAAAGATCTATTTGAAACTCCTCACCCAACTCCTGAACATAGGAGCTGCCTTTTGGCTCTGGCTCTGTGCCCATTTCTCCTCAATGGAAATGCTGCATTGCCTCTTTATCTCTCTATTAATCCTAGCACCATTATAACCAAACAATGCCTCAACACCTATAAATGACTAAGAATATAGGGACGTGTAAGCTTTCTTCCTCTGGTAATTTTATTGGGCTTTGACATACTTGATCTGATTAAAAAGAGACCCTAAAACAACACGATACCTTTCACTGTTTTCCTTGATTCACCTTGTTTAATTTCTAAACACTTAGATTCACATGACCCTTAGCTGCTCTATACATAGTGTTCACTGTAGATAAAGTTGCTCTTAGCATTCTCTAGGAGCACTTACCTTTCACTAACTCTGGTCCTATGTCTTGTTATCACGGCACAGATGCAGCTAACAAGCATTCCACCCACTCTTTAGAAAAGTGCTTCTTGGTTAAGATTTGATGCGAGGAGAGAAAACAGAGATCCTCAGGACTTTTATTCTGTTGAAATGGTTTCAAGCAAGGTGGAAAAGGGGAGCAGATAAACAAGTCGTTCTACTGGTTCTCTTTCCCACAACCCATATCAATTCAGAATGCTTCCTACATATTTTTTACCCACAGATTCAGATATTACGACTAAGGCAGATGGTGATATTGTATTCTGTTTTACGCACATAGGAGGAAAAGTCACTTAAAATTTCCCCCTCAGCTCAACACCCCAAATCTGTGCACCATGGCACTGAAATCACAAATTCAGTTTCACTGAAATATCCTCACCATTTCAACTTGGGTATACAAAACTGTACTGTGTGATCTCTAATGGACTAATTCTGATTCTCAGTGTTTTCCTCTTTCTAGGAAGAGTCTTCTTTTTTTTTGTTTTTTGTTTTTGTTTTTTTGAAATGAGCCCTTTAATGGAAAATCATTGCTCCAGGTACAGGTCTTCTATGTGCATTCTGTCTCTGCAGCTATTGTTTTAATTAGTGTGCCTGCTTGTAAGCTAGCTCTTTCTTGTGGCCTGCTTTGGGGCAGGGGTGTCTGTGGAGGGTTCCTCTTCTGGAACGCAGGCATTAATGAGCCATTTCAGAAATAAGAGCCCAGCTGAGCCAAGAGCAGAGCATCTGAGATGCCCCAAGCCGCAGAAATGCTCATGAATTTCTGAAGCTGCCTTTCTAATTTGCATCTAAACACGACTCCCAAAGAAGAACAATTTCACCGGTGATTTTCTGAGCTGGGGAGTAAGGGACTTTAGATGTTGAATATGTACAAATTATGTTAATACAATGGAGGTAAGTGAAAGTCAAATTCATTGACTGGATTTGTCATGTAAGATGTAGACTTCTGCTCTAAATGTCTGTTTTCTACCAAAGCTAGTTTTAATTTTTCCCCCTAAGTGAAATGCAATGGAAAATTTCTTTTTAAGTTAGTGAATCTTTATAATTCCTATTTGATTAAAACTATCTGATTAGTCCTCATTTTCCTGTAACCTAGACTTCAGAAACCTTAGCTAGAGGAGGATTAGTTGGTGCCTGGTGACTTCGTACAATGGATTGA
This sequence comes from Tarsius wallacei, assembly GCA_963574415.1. Taxonomy (NCBI): domain Eukaryota; kingdom Metazoa; phylum Chordata; class Mammalia; order Primates; family Tarsiidae; genus Tarsius; species Tarsius wallacei. The sequence continues at coordinate 17,767 of CAUYQG010146546.1, forward strand.
AACCAATCTAATTTAACACCTGTGTGCTCATCAATAAGTGTACTCAAGCACAGAAGTGAGCACAGTGTTGAGCGATTCTGACACTAACTGCATGACAACCACAAATTCTGTATCCAAACACTCACAGACAAGAAGCTAATTGCAGTGATGAAAGGCACACCACTAAAAGCATGAGTAATCACCGCCGTGATCTCAAGATAACCTGCTTTCCTCTACTACCAGGGCGCAATGGCATTTATCTCAAACCTGTCTCTACCCAATTTGACAACCTTTTGTCTCTCTAACCAATAGAAATAATTGTGAAGGGCCTCTTCTGAGAGTGGAGATTTAGCTCAGCAGCTGAGTATAAAATAAATGCAGAGGCTGACATTTGTCATCACACAGTAGAAATGAAAGGCTAATTAATGAGATCTGTTGGAATCCTTTCTCCCCAACCTACCCATTGGTACCCACGAAGAATACAGACACCTTGGCTTTCCAAATTGTGACACAGCTAACACACTCTACCAGGGCAAGGGTTGGTATGGGAAAGGCATGGCAATGCAGTCCCGTAGTATGATGACAAGAAGGAAACATCATCAGTTTGCAATTTGAGGTAGTGGTACTTAATAATGGACTTCCTGAGATACGCAGCCCAACCACTAAGAGAATATTAAGATATTCCACTTGAAATAACCAGGATTATGTGGGCCAACCCAACTCGGCTGAACTGGAATGTATCCATAGCCTGGCAATAACATCAACCTACTCCTAAGCCAAGATCAACCTGATTTTGTGTTTCACCAAAGCTTGTTGGCTCTTTTCTTTTGACAGCCATTAGGTTAGTGAGCAGCTGACCCGAAGCTGGAATCCACCCAGACCCACTGAATCACTGGCCTCTAATTTTAACTCTAGTGAATCGGGGTAGAATTAGATACTCTGAAGGATCACTCAAAGCAGAGAAAACTCAACAATCTGTCAAAATTACCCTACTATCTGAACTGAACAATTTTACTCGAATAGGAGATAGCTACTTATGAAATACTAACGATGATAGCAAGAAAGCCTTCCGATTTCCAACCTATGGGTGCCAACATTCTACGTATGATCATGAAATTATATAGGTATAGATATATGTAGGTATAGATATGTGTGTGCATGCAGATATATGGATATATATAAGTATAGAAGTATGTAAACTGTTTGTAAATCAAGTCACTTACCATGGCATTTTGCCAATTAAGTGGGAGTAAATGAAGAAAACCGTTTAGAAAGTCTGGATCTCTTGTTTCCTCCAAGTGTGTATGTATGTGGGGTAGGAGGCAGGAGGCCTTTGCATTTTCATTTTTATTGCACCAGTGTCTGGAGCCCAGTAGCTGAGATGGGGTGAGTGACGCCTGAGCTTTGATGAGCGACTGCGGACACAGCCCTCTTTGCCAACATCTCATTACATTCTTCCCTCCTCATTTTTTTGGGCCAGGCCACCTTGCTGGATTACAATTGTACTGCATCAAGAAATATCTCATTAAATTCCAGAAAAGTCCAGTCATGAAGACAGAAAACTAAAAAAAAAAAAGAAGCTAAGAAACAGATTCTAAGAGTAGCATTTATTGACAAGAAGGCCAAGGGGAGTGACAGAGGTCCCCAGGTCCCTACAACCAACCAGTGGTACAGCCAAGAGACAAACCCACTCCTCATGTCTGCCTGGGGTTTTTCTACACTACTCACTACATTGCAAGGAGAAGGTTAACTCCGACTCTTAGTCAAAATTAAATTCGATTCAATATTAAGGATTTCTGGTGGGAATACTTCAGAAATGAAAAAGCATTTTCAATTTAAATTAAATTAAATTTCCAATTAAGTCACAGAGAACTGTACTTCAATAGCAATCTGTTTCACTTTACCCCTTTATAAAAAGAAAAAAAAATCATTTTTCCTTTCTAGTCATCAATTAAGAGTTTTATGCAGAATGTTTCATTTTCACCACTGATTAAAATGCTTATTATTTTAGGTCTGAAGATTAGAATCTGAGGCCCAAGGACTCAGTGAAATTGTATGGCATAATTTCCATAGGTGTGTATACATATATTTCTAGGGAAAAGGTTCATAGCATTTATCAGATTTTCAAGTGGACCTATAACTCCTCCAAAAGATTAATAACTTCTGTTCCAGGCAGAGCTGAGGTTTTGGCAAAAGTAAGGAATCCTTACTATAGAATCTTATTTCTCTCAATAGCCTCTAAATCTCTCCAGCTCACATAATTGCTTTCAAATTCACAAAGGAAATACATAAGACCTACAAAGAAATGTAAACTTCAGCCTTGCTGGAAGTGGAATGGGTAGCAATTGATTAATGCTGCAGTGATGCAAATTTAATACAAAAGTTTTTATTTCATTTCAGGTAGCCTGAACTTCAGACAGGATGTTGTCGGCAGAGAAATCATTTCTTTTTTTTCCTCACTCTCTCCTATTATTTTTTTTCCTAAAAAAAAGACCTATATTTACTTGATTTGAATTTTGCTAGCAAGCTTTTTCTTCTGAATTCAAGTGACTGGAACTGAAATTATTCCACCTGGAGAGAAGAGAAAGCTGAAAGCCAATTTAATACTGGTTTTCAAATACATGAAGTATACTCAGAGAGAGGATGATAGCCAAAGAAAATGGTCTTTCAACTAAAGTATGAAGAATCTGAGCTTGCTCTAAAGCTAAATTTCCTGCCTTAAAGAGTTCATAGCATTTAACTGAGAGACTGAGGGATCTTTTCTGGAGACTTCAAAAAGAGGATAGACCCTTAAGTGCCTGAGATGGCTTGGATGTGGCTTTGTCTGAAGTCGGGAGGATGAATCTTACCACCCGAAGCCCAGGTATGACTGGCATATCACAAGTTAGAAAACTAGTCCAGAATGTCTAGGGAGTCATCTCTCCAATGGGGAGGCAGCAGTCAATCAATGACTCTCACAGCCTCACCATCTCTCAGCTAGCCCCTATGATTGCCACGGTGTAATTCGAGCCAGCTCCTGTCTGTGTCTGGGAAGGGGTTTTCAACATGGAGGAGAGCTCTGCTCCCTAATTGTACCCCCAGCCTCCACCAATCCCTGGGAGATCCTAAATTTTTAATGAAGAACAAAAATAGATCTCATGTGTGGTCATACAAATTGTGTGAATGCCACTTTTTTTTTTTTAAAGCAGTATTTTACTTTGCAGCTCTTTTATTTTCTTCTCTGGAGGAAAGATGATAGCCCACCTCTGCTTCCAAACAGACATCTGTAAGACTGGACCAGTCTTTGTCTTCCTTTTTGCTGGACAACCCTGCCCCAATTTAGAATGCAGGAGACGTCTACAGTCTGAGATCTTCATATTGGGCTTCATATGTGGATCTTAAAGGGAAGCCCTAGAGAACACACAAGGAGCTGGAAGCTCAGCTCCCCTATCTCCCACCTGTTAAGTCCTCACAGTCTCAGAGTTGCTGAATTGTCGAGGGACTCTGGAGAACATCCAGTCAAGCTGTTATCTGCAATTCAGGCTCCTCAGTCACAGCTCCCGTGCTCACCCATTTCTGCCAGAGCTCTTCTAGGAGGAGGAACTCATTGCACCCCATCAGCCCATCCCAAAGCTGTCCTGCTCAAAAGGAGAGGAAGAACTCAGCTGAAATCTGCCTCTTCCTCTTGGCCATACATGTCCTTGTCACTCTAATTTGTAAAACTCTCATTCAAAGGTCTAAATGCAGAGAACACTCACCTGGGCAGAAAAGTTCAAAGACCGCGGCACTGTTCATTTCCTCTGAGGTTCAGGAGGAGAATTCTTATTAGGTTAGTTCCATTCCCCCACCCTTCTCTTTTTTTTAACCAAAAGAATAATATGAAAAGGATGTCTGAATACACTTTATAAAGTAAAACTACTCACGGAACTCTGACCCAGAGGAACTACAAATCTAAACAGGATAAACATGTTTATATGTATGAGAGTAAAGCTAAATACCCAGCAGAAACCACAAGATGCTAATAGGCTCACTATGGAAAAAATACTTAGAAAACATTCATATGATAGTTTTACTAATATTGCCAATGTTGGAATTACTTACTGGCTAATAAAAAACCCAAAGCATCAACGCGAATAATACATAATGGAAGTCATTAGTGACTTCTCTCTAAGAACCCAGGCCTAGTAGCCAATAGGACAAACAGAAAAGTTGGATGTCACCAGGAAAATGGGAACATCACTTTCTCCTGGACAAACCCAAGGTGCCATGTGTATGCATAACATGGCAGGGAAGAGGAGAATTGCTGTAGTCTGAATGTTTGTGTCCCTCTCAAAAATCCATGTATTGAAATCTAACCCCCCACCAAGGTTATAACACTAGGAGGTGGCGCCTTTGAAAAGTGATTAGGTCGTAAGGGTAGAAGCCTCATGATTGAGATTAGTGCCTTCATAAGAGAGACCCCAGAGAGCTGCCTTGATGTTGGACTTTTCTGCCTCCAGAACTGTGAGAAATAAATAAATGCTTGTTGTTTATATAGCATGCATACCCAGTTTATGGTATTTTTGTTATAGCAGCCAAAATGAACAAAGATATCAGTGATGATCAAGGGCAGGTGTTATAAGGACCAACCACATAAGGGATCTCCAACTGGAGAGATGAATGCAGTGAGGGAGCTGTCTGTCAAAAATCTGAACAGGAATCCATAGAGCATATTTTATTGGTAGACTCATCTGTCTTCTTCATTAGCACCCTCAAAAGATGAGGACAAGAACTAAGTTATTCTCCTATCACCCAGAGACCCTACAGTGTTTTGTCCACAGTGGGCAAGAAACACACATTTACATTGAACTAGATTGCCTTTTTCCGAGGGAGAAGTCAGTGTCTGAGAACTAGTTCCTTTTAGTTAGAGGTAACCTGTGAGAGAGGCATTTGTAGAAAAGGAAGAAGAAGGCAGTCCACAAGCTCAGAATGACTATGGATCAGAGACTGAAAATATTTACATTGTAAGACATGAGAAGGGACCATTCAGAGTACATGAAAAGGAGAATAAACAGCTCACCCATTTTTTTAATTTTTAAAAATTCTCAGCCGGGCTCGGTGGCTCAGCCTGTAATCCTGCGCCTTGGGAGGCTGAGGTGAGTGGATTGCCTGAGCCCATGGGTTCGAGACCCGCCTGGGCAGGCGAAACCTCATCTCTACAATAAATCAAAAAAATTAGCCGGGCATGGTAGCGCGCGTCTGTAATTCCAGCTACTTGGAAAGCTGAGGCGGAAGGATCGCCGGAGCCCAGCAGGTCGAGGCTGCGGTGGC